>VWZP01002982.1:81807-236349 GCA_013396995.1 Dicaeum eximium | reverse complement strand
GAGACTCAGGGGTGACCTTATCACTCTCTACAACTCCCTGAAAGGTGGCTGTAGCCAGGTGGGGGTTGGTCTCTTTCCCCAGGCAGCACTGACAGAACCAGAGGATACAGTTCTAAGCTGCACCAAGGGAAATACAGGTTGGATATTAGGAAAAAGGTTTTTACGGAAAGAGTGAAAAATACTGGAATGGCCTGCCCAGGGAGGTGGTGGAGTCACCATCCCTTGATGTATTTAAAAAAAGATTGGATGTGGCCCTCAGTGCCATGGTTTAGTTGAGGTGTTAGGGCATGGGTTGGACTCGATGATCTTGAATGTCTCTTCCAACCTGGTGATTCTGTGATTCTGTGATTCTACTGGAAATGGCAGATACCTGAGGACTAAGGCAATAATTACAGGGGTACATTCCTTTCCTGAAAATCCTAGGTGAAGGGCATCCTATTTAACACAGCTTGTGATTACAGGAAATATAAACAAATAAGACTGTTTGTCTTACTAGATAGATGCATAAAATTATTTACAACCCCCAAAATAGAAAAAAAAACCCAAATCCACTGAGAAACATCAACACAAACTTTGTTATCAGCTGCTCACTCTCCTGTGGAAGGTGGAAAGTGGTTCCACCTGAGTGGAAACCACCTCAGTGGTCAGGACTCTTGGCTACTCTCAGTTCTGCAAAAAAATGGCATTTTCTTGGCTAAAATGTGGATTCGGGACCCTGTGAGTGTTCATATTGGTTCAGTTAAGGATCTGTCTATAGGCTGCTGCCAAAGGGAGGATACTGAAGGAAGCAGCATATGATTAGACAGATGACAAGTACAGGCTGACAACATGGTAATATATCCACTTCTAGCCCCTTGCTGGCCCCCGCTCAGAGGCTTCTGGACATGGAGAAGTTTAATGGCTGAGTTTAACAACCTTTGACAAACTTCCTTCCATCGCTTCAGCTACTCACTTTTCTGACCCTGTTTAATCTTTTGGTCTCCAAAATCTCCTGTGCCAATGGATTACTTCAGCAATTCACTAACAAGGTATGAAAATATTTCCTTCTCTTCTTTTTTTTTCATATTTCCTTCCAAACTATTTTGCTTAGTATATCTCTAACTTTGTACTGTGATGAAAGGTGCATAGTTTCTCAATCACATTCTTCATACTAATCTCATTTAGTAAGTTTCTGAGTCTCTCAGAGAGAATCTTTCTAAGATGAAGAGGTTAAATCTTGGCATCCAAAGAAGAAAATCCTTACCTCTAATCACCATTATGCTCTTCTTTATGTTTTCTCTCCATCTGCTCAGAAATGGAAACAACTAGAAATGTGTACAACACTGAAGATGTGAGAAATACTTGAGATTTCTGTACTGGCATTGAGGTATTTTCTATTTCTGCCTCTCTTCCTAACAATTAATTGGACTGTGTTTGTCATTTTGGCTACTGCTAAGTGATGATCTGATGCTTTCAGAGGCTTCTACAATGATGACAAGATCTCTTTCCTGACTGATAATAGCTAATGAAGTCTGTCATCACAAATGCATTTCCCTTCCATCTGTATCCCTTTATGTTTCAAATAGCTTTTTTTTTTTTAATCCAGTCATTCAGTATTGCATTTTCTGAGGCAGTTTCAATCAATTTCAGTTGGGATTACTCTAATTTTTGCATAGTAAGAAATGTCGTTGTGTCTCTATTTGCTCTCTCTTCAAGAACATTTGGAACACAGGTTGCAACATATTTCCACAGTGAACTTTTGAAGTTATTCTATTATGATTTTCTGTCCCTGAAAAAAATCTTTGTATTATTATGGTTTCATGAAGATTTGCTAGTATGACAGCCAGACTTAATGATCTCTGCTTTGGAATAGTGGTTAGTTTAAAGTTTTGTCATACTTGTCATTTTCCATTCCTTTCATATTGAAGCTTCTGGTACCTTGGAACCAGTGGCATTGTGATACAGTTTTAGGTATGAGCAGGATGGGGATGTTACTCTCTTAATCTTTCATCTGTTAATTGGATGCTCTGTAGGGAACGATGTGAGATGTAATTAATGTTTTCAAGTTCACAGCAATTACCTATAGCTTTTGCTGAGAGTTGATTTTAGCATTAACCTTTACATGGTTGTCAATTAGCTGGAAAAATGTATCTTGTCTTACTGTGTTTCCTATAACAATTCTGGATGGGTCTGAAGACTGCTCCATCATTTCCAGTGGCCATTATAAAGATGGGCTGTGCCTATTCCCACCTTTTCTTCAAAGAGCTATGATGGAGCAAGGATGACAATCCTTAGTTTCTGGTGATGATACCTTGGTGCTGATATTTGTTGAGGTTAATGATGGGTCTGAGTTACAGCAGAGTGAACGTAACCTTGCAGTCTATCTTTTAGTAGTTCTTTTAATTTTTAGGAGGCAGTTTCCACCATCATTACCAAAAAGAAGGAAGGAAGTTTGTACAGCAAGCATCATTTTCTGGTGGTCTACTTGCTATTTTTTTATGATCACACAGTAACATGAACCCTTCCAACACATAAAATTGCCTGTTTTGAAGTTTACACAAAGGCAGTTCACACATTTGATTTCCCATGTAAATGAGATGTAAATCAAATGTAAACAAGAAGCAAGTCACTGGAGAAAGTCACGACCCAAGTATGTCAGATGAAATTTCATGCTCAGTAAACATCAAATGTTAAAAAGTTTTATAATTTTTTTTTAAAGATAACTGCCAAATAACTAACAGTTCTCTGTTTTAAAGAGGAATGTGTAATTTTAATGAGACACCTCCTGCTGTTTCACTGCTTTTGACTACTAAAGACAGTTTGCCCCACTGATGTGGTGCTTAGGAAGTGATTACCTCAGCCTTTGTATATGAGCCAGTACACCTGCTACTGCATGAGTGTTGTACAGGAATACCTTTCAGCAATTTTTATTTTTCTGAGTGAATAATCCAAATTGATATTTTTGCCTGGGTTTTGTTTTTAAAGTGTTATTTTTACGATATGCTGGTTATTTTTCATAGTGTCAGCAGTATGCAGTAAACTAAACCTTTGAAAGGCCTTTTTATAAAGGTAATTTTTTCTTAGCTGAGGTTTGCTGCTGACTGAGATATAGCCCATTGTGGTAAAACTCAAAAACTGAGGTTCTGATAATACTTAGGAGCCAGACACTGACACACCAGAAATGCACCCAAGAGTCATAATTTCATTACTATATTTCAGAGATGTGGCTGTCTTTCTGACATGATTTTTTAATTGGTATTGTCAGTTATAGTGGGCTATGTAAAAGCCACAGGTGAATAAATAAAGTGATTAACTACACCAAATCTCACTTAGCCTCTCATCTTGAAATAATGTTTTTCACTCAGTCATTGCTTCTTAGAAGAATAACACAGATCTGATCTGATTGGTTTTGTTTGTCCCCAAACGTCTTAATGGTAAAAAAGATACAAAAAAGCTGCTGCTCCAGCTGCATTGGGTGCAGTACACACCCAATAGTAATGGCTGTGCCTACAGAGACCCATTTGGACCTCTACTTGGAGAGCTTCAATCACTTTTGGATCACCTCTATTTTGAGCTTAAGTGGTTCTGTCCAGATACAGCTTTTCCTGACCATGCATTTGTCTATCACGGTAGAGATTCCCTCAATTTTCTAGCTGAGGATGGAAGAAAATCCCAGATTTCTCAGGTTTATCTTCCCATCCAGCTTCTCAGCATCTCCTTACCTCTTTTCACTATCACTGTGGCATCTGTCCCTGACCTTCCTTGAGTCTGTCAAGTCTATAGTCTCATCTTTGTCTTTTCCAATATCCAAATAGTTTTCCAGGACATGTGAAATAATAATCTGCTTCCTAGCATGGGCTGGGTCACTGCCAGCAGCACTTGGTATGCATTACATGGGCATCATTCTCCTGGACTGGTTATGTTAACCCAGCAAGACACTCAGGTGCTAGTAAAAACTTCCAGTTATCCACGTTCAAATTACTGATAAGTCAATAATTACTGAAAAGTCAGTAATATACTTGCATGGCAGCCCATTTCATTATCCTCACTAATATATTGGCATAGCAGCAATTTATGACTCCATTGCATCTCCTACAGCCTGGGAATTTGGCTCTTGTCTCAGAAAAGAGAAGCAATTTTGCTTGGGAGGTCACATCTGTGGTAAATGTCCCAGGGATCTTCACATGCCAGCCTCCAGCTCACACTGCTGAGCAGCACAGGAGGGCAGGCTATAGACAATTCCACCTGTGAGGTCTGGTCCTTCCACAGGGCAGTCCCAAGCCTGAGCTAACACCCTCCAAAAAGCTATGTGGAGTGCACAGCAAGTCCTCAGTACCAGCTCCTTTGCTGTGTAAAAGTAATCCCATTTGACCATACTACTTAATACTGTAGACATAGCTGTAACTCTAGAAATACATAGAAATTAAATAACAGCACTGTTTGTCAGATGGCTGCTTCCTTTCTGTCCCAAGAGTCTTTTCACTTGGAAAACTTCTCCCACTTGAGAAGGCTGGGAGTAATCATTACAGTTTGACTTTCTTTATTAGGAGCTTTAATGGGACTCCGTTGTGGTTTAACCTCAGTCAATAACCAAGCACCACACAGTTGCTGCTCACTTCCCGCTGGTGGTTTGGGGGAGAGAATCAGAAGAGTAAAAACGAGAGAACCCCTAGGCTGAGATAAAGACAGTTTAATTGGTAATGCAAAAGCCATGCAAAGCAAAGCAAAGCAAAACAAGTAATTCATTCACCACTTCCCATGGGCAGGCAGGTGTTCAGCCATCTCCAGAAAAGCAGGGCTCCATCACGCATAGCAGTGGCTTGGGAAGACAAACACCACCACTCTGAATGTCCTTTCTTCCTTCTTTCCTTCCTTCTTCTTCCCCCAGCTCTACACAGTGAGCATGACACCATGTAGTATGGAATATCCCTGTGGTCAGCTGGAGTCAGCCTGTCATGGATGTGTCCCCTCACAACTACTTGCTGAATAGGTGAGCTGAGAAGCAGAAAAGGCCTTGGCTCTATGCAAGTGCTGCTCAGCAATAGATAGAACACCCCAGTGTTGTCAGAATTGTTTTCAGCACAATCCAAACCACAACTTCATACCAGCCACTATGGAAAAAAATGCACTCCATTCCAGTCCAAACCAGCAGACTCAAACACACATACAAGAAGTAATGACAGAAGAAAAGATCAGACAGAAAAACAGCTCTCAGTTCATAGAATCACATAATTGTTTGTGTTGGAAGAAACCTTAAACATCATCTAGCTCCAACCCCCTCACCGTGGGCAGGACACCTTCCACTTGGTCAGGTTGCTCAAAGTCTCATCCAACTTGGCCTGGAACACTTTCAGGGATGGGGCATCCACCACCTCTGTGGGCAACCTGTTCTAATGCCTCACCACAATCACAGTGAAGAGTCTCTTTCCCATACATAATCTAAATCTACCCCCTTTCAGTGTAAAGCCTTTCCTCCTTTTCCTATCCCTACATGCCCTTGTAAAAAGTTCTGAATAAATAACACCAGCAAGAAAATCTTTACGCAGGGGGGAAAAGAAAAACAAATTTTCAGTTCTCATCTGAAAAAAGAGCTGCACAAGGGAGATGGAGGGTAACCACAAATTAAATCAATTTCTAGGGCACTTGACCTTTACTGGGTATTATCACCCAAGATGAGAAAAAACCTGAATAAATTCTGGGTCCAGTTATTTTATTTTCTGTACGAGAAGAGCTGATAAGTCAGTAATATCATACACACTCACACACACAAACCTCTACATCCATACACACACTCTGAAGTGTATTTATCCCTTACATGGCTTAGCTGTGTCTCTTCTAACCAAGCAGGCAATAATATTTACATTGCGGGGAGCGGGTCCCAAGCGAGATCCATGCAAATTTCCTTGTCCAAGAGAAACTCTCTGACACTGCCTGAACTAAGGCACTGGAAACGAAGGCTTTGCAACTTCTTTCTCCTCAACTACCAGCAAAAGCCCTGCTAGGTAGGTAGAGCCGATTCCTGAGTAACAGAAGTGAGAGGTGTACAGAACATCTGGCGGCAGAGCCAGCGGCGAGCGGAGGCGCCCAGGTGCGGCAGCAGCATCCCCGCGGCCGCGCTGGAAACCTGCCAACATCCACAGAGAGCAAATCGGTCCTGCCGGGATTTCTGCCGGGAGAAATCCCTTCCTGATATCTTCTTTCTGAGGGCCGCTGGGCCCGGTTATCAGCCGGCACTTGGCCACGATTTACAGCAATGTTTGTAAGGGCAGTTGTGTTATTTCTTAGTGCCACCAAGTGGCAGAATTTAATAACATCATTTCCCACAGTCGCTTCCGACCAGTGAAGAAACCGGAATAGACATCTCGGCCCCCCAAACAATCTAAGGCAGCAAAATTTTGGAAGTGAAATTGATAATGGGTGTTTTCTGTTTCAAATGTTAAATGATCCAAGGAGGGCACAAGTTCACAACCGAGCAAAACCTTAAATGTACGTAAATCGCTAAGGCTCATTCGGTGTAATGCTAAAAACGTAGGAAAAAGATGGCTTAAGCGTATATTTAATTTTAAGGCCATTTGCTGGCATATCTTGCTCAACAGGTGTGACTTGTAGAGCTGGAATCAGTGATAATGGTAATTAACTCAGAGAATCAGTGGGTGGAAGGTGAAGTTTCCAGTAGGCTGATGCTACATGCTGCTATAATTTAATGGGAGCAAAATATTCACCTCTTCCCAGTACAATATAATAATGAAAATTTGCAAATCAAAACAAAGACAAAAAGTCTTAAACCATACTAAATCATGGCTGCAGTTTCATAAAGCACTGAATACTTTCTTTAAGCATATTAACTTTACCAGCAGGTCACTATGGCAAGCAGCAGCATGATGGAACCATTCGAAACAAGTATTTTTCCAACTTTTTCAGGTTTCTTTTGAATGTACCTGTAAATAATGAGAAAGTGGTACAGATCTCAGTGCTATGTGAAACAATCTCTGGGTTGATTTTCTGGACTGATTTTCCTTATGTTTTCCTCTAGAATTATGGAGAAATAAACATAGTTACATTTCTGGTACAAGAATTTATATTTGGAACATTCTCCAGATGGAATTATGTATAGTATAAAATAGCTGTTTGCAATGTTTTAAAAAAATATATTGCTAGTGTTTTAGTGCAAATGCACTGCATCCATCAAGCTAACTGTAAATGTTGTTAGTATCAGAGAAGGAATCTCCTAGTATAAATATTGCAGTGAATTTTATCTTCTTTGAAAGTGCCTAAGCAACCTTTGAGAACAGGAGGGCTTCTGTGCAATCTGTTTTGAGAAAGAAAGAGCAATGCAGCTAGGTGATCTGTAGCTGCAGTAAGGGCTGGGAATGTGGGTGCAAAAAGGTAGTCTGTTCTCAGTGGAAAAAACCCTTTTGCTCATTTCAGAAGACTCTGACTAACAGTTTTCTCTCAAAAGCTATTATTTATGTAAAAGCATTCGAAAACTGCACAGTCAGTCCACCTGTTTATTCAGAGAGCTTGGGGGCAGCTCACTTGTTATAAAGGGCAGCTTGTTGTAAAATGAAAGCTAGATACAGTGTAACTATTTTCCTGTTTACAAACATGACAATAAAATGTGTTACCATATAAAGCAGCACACAAGTACCATGTAAGGACAGGTCACTGCTGAGAGCGGCTCAAGCCCTCGCCTGGAGCTCCTGATGCTACTCAGCATCTCAGGCTCTGAGTGGGATGCCTGTGGCTAATGGGTCCAGTGAGAGGGCACAGTCACCCCATCCTCTTCAAAGGTCAGCAGCAAGTACTTCTGCCTTCCTCTGCCTCTCTGAGCCATTTTTCTTCTCCCATTCCTGAAACGCTACACAAATGTGTTCCCAGTGGATACCCCAGCTGCACAGGCACCAGCAGTAACAGATTCCTCTGCTACATCCAGCCTCTATCCCATTGGAGACCAGTGGCAGCTGACACCTCTCAAATGGGAGGTTTGCACCAATGCCACCTGTTTTACAAGGTTAGGCTTGAAAAGCGTTTAGATGGCCACTACTGAAAGGTTAAACCATATGGCTATTAGGAAAACGTGCTAAAAACATCTTTCAGAGGAAAAAAAGGTTGAGTTTAATTTAAATAAGGGCCTATTAACATTAGGAGCTGTTCATTATCTTTTCTGGGAATTTCATCAAGAGTTGAAATACTAACCGTGTGTTTACACACTCAGTCTAACATGAGATATTCTTTCAGTAAGTTGATGTAGAAATAAGCCTTCCCAGCTCTGCAGCCATAGCAGTGAGACACAACAGATGGAGAATGTATCATCTCTTGCCTGCTAGGTCTCTGTAACTTCAGTGAGAACACAAGAAATGAATGAACTCTAGAGTGCAGAGGGGCTAAAGAGGATCTGAAATAAGATGAAAAAGAAACTGTGAAAGCCTCAGTAACCTACAGGGAACTCATCTATTTAGTATTTTATCCATTCTAGATTAAAAGGCCCATTGTGATTACACAGCAGCCTCGCACATTTCCCAAACAGGTATCCTCCTACCCTCTTCCTCATGCATCCATCACATGCCCTCAGAAATGGTGCAAGATGATCCTGAGGAAGATTTTCTATTGAAGTACGAGATATCCAACTAAATCTCTGTTAACTTGACAGCTTCTTCCAATTAATCCTTCTTATTTAAGCACATGCCCTCTCTGCTACTGCAGACACAGTCAATTAATAAGAAGAAAAAAGTGCAGTAGACAAGCTTGACATTAATATAAATAATGTGTGTCTTTTCTTCATGCACAAAGGGATCACAGTTCAGCCTTCAGTCGAGCTATCAGCTCAAGGGGATTTAAAAGCAGATAAACTGCATCACTACAATCTCAGTTTGCAGTAACTAGAAGAAAGGTGACATTAACAAAAAAGCCAAAATGTCTTTGAACATCATGTACCTTTACCTGGATCTCTGGATAATAAAATTAGGAGTGATTTCAGTGTTTTCTAATGGCAATGATTTTTTTAATACTGACAATACTGTAAAAAGTGACAGGCAATTTTATAACAAGCATGAATTCCCTTCTTGCTCAGGGAAACACAAATCTGTCATGGGATTGGTCTTTTGCAAGATCAGAGAGGTGCAGCATGTTCTCCTTCCTGCCCACAAAGCACTGTGCACCATCAGTCAGGCTGTGTGTGAAATTCTATTAGGATATGTTCTTCTCAGCCATCTACCATGAGCACCTCTGCCATTTATTTCTCTCCATGCCAATCTCTCACTCTGTTCCATAGTATCAACTAGTTTCTTTCAGATGCCCCAAGTGACAATTTACTCAAGCTGAACCTGCAGTGGCTTGTCCTCAAATAGTATTTAAGACACCACCACCTCAATTTCTCATCTGTGAAAGGGTTTCTCTCACTAGCAACTATTCTAGTCTTTTCTTTGCTGAAATGATGGGATAAGAAATCAAAATTTTTCTCTCACAAGCTTCAGCCATGGTGTCTGAAATATGAGAGGCTATTAGAGTAGACTGTCTTTGCAAATATTACAATGATTTGTCTGTTGAAAAGCGTGGATTTCCTAAGTTAAACTAATACTGCCCATTGTGAAGCATTTGCTTAATGTCAAAATCCTTGGTTGAATAGCCCAGAGTTCATCTGAGGGGCCAACCCCTTCAGGAACAATAATTATAAACCGTTTCCAAGAAGACTAATTATGGTCTCTATTAATTAGGATCTAATCAGTTCATAGGTGTCCCTCAAGGATAAGACACATAACATGAAACACTCTGATGATTGCAACAGGCATCTGCCAGACTGTTAGAAGTGTGGTTGTTCAGACCTCAGATGAGAAAAGTATTTTTACCTGAGCATTCAGAATATTAAAAGCTGGCCATGTACTTCCATGCTTCATCATACCTGTAAAAGACGGGAAAATATTTGCTTTACACAAGCAAGAAAAAGCCTCCAACTTTATTCCATCTTACAATATACCAGAGCCTGGAAAAAATTGAAGACACATGCAAGAAGCATTATGAGACTTATAAACATAGTAGCCAAAGTCAGTTAGTTGAGGATGTCCAAAAAAGTAATTTTAATAGTTTCAGAGCAAGTCATGTGTGTTCTGATTTAAATCAAGCATTGGCCTGCTTAAATCCTCTTCTGTTTGTCCACAAAAATAATATAAAACATCTTGAAAATGGCTAAGCCAGAATAAAATTAATTGGAGCAAGAGAACAAGTCCAGAAAACCAAGGACACAAAAGGGCTTACAAGCTGCCATGACTTGAAATATACTAACTTGGGGTTTGGAAAAATCTCCACCGCACTGAAAAATAAAAAGGTATGTGAGAAACAACTGCTTGGATGTTTGAGAGCAGAGAAGGGAGAACTGCATTCATGCCTGCAAGCCATGTTTTGAGTAATTTGCCCTGATCCCAGCAAAAATGGGAATGCAGCCAAAAACCTTTGTTTGATCTCACTACTAAGCGTGCAGATAATCTGATTATCACCAGGGTTGTGTCTTAAAAGGTCTCAAGCACACTTTGAGTGTTAGTAGTGCCTGAAACAGCACTCCCCATATGAACAGCAGTGGTCCCTGCAACAACCAGGCCAGAAGATGGATAGGAGAGCTAAGCTCGCCTCTCTGATTTATCAAATTTTCATTATCTCATGCCTCTCTTCTCTGAGATGCCTCTGAATTTCAGAGATAAACCTGACCACTTTGAAAGCTTCCTGAAAAGACCCACGAAGTTAAAACACCACACCAACAACCACAACTACCATCTCTCGATACCTTGGTATCCAGTAATCTGGTTTTGTTCAGAAGTTTAGTACAGACCAGCTATATTTGGACTTCTTAAAAGGAGAGATCATGCTAAAATCCAAGAAAATTTGCTAGATTGTCATCTCAGCATTTTTCTTTGCTCTCTAGGTAAACATAGCCTGAAATGCATCAAGGGAGGCATGGTTTAAAGACAGAATCAATACATTAACAATTTGGATTCTTTTCTTGGGAGGAAACTGTTGAGCATCTCTTGGTTTGTGCAATGTTTGCTTTAAAACTTAAGGCTTATTAAAAACTGACACACTGTGGGTGTAATTCACCTCTTGACAGAAAAGCCACTTCCTTAGGTGGTTTCAGCTAACCCATTTCATAGCTGAAGCATACACAGTTTGATATTACAGCTCAGCTGATATTGTGGAGGCAATTTTAACTCAGATGTTAATGACTCTGAGAAAGCATTTACCTCCTGCAATGGCTCAGACATGCTGACATCTGGAAAGATGGACTCAGGCACAGTCTGAGCTGCCCAGTCTAAGCTGTGCTGCAGGTCACCTGGGGGCAGAAGGCTACAAATCACCCCAGATCTAATTCAAAGCATAATGCAAATCTCTGTAAAGGAAAATAGTCAGGTTGTCTTCTTGGGAAGCCGCATGATTTCTGGTTGAATTACAGCCTGGACATTTTAACTACCACAAACCTCTCCTTGAAGATCTGAGCTTAGGAGGGTTTGGTCTGAGCATTTACAAGCTGGAGTTGGTTTCATGTGTGGATCAGGGCTGAAATTGGGGAGATGTGTCAAATTGCCTCACTTGTCATGCAGGGTTTTACGTAAGGTAGTAATTGCAGGAGTTAAAACATTTTTGGGTGGTTGTGCTTAGCAGCTTAGCTGCCTTCCCACAATGGCCACCGTGTTTATCAGTGTATGTCCAGAACTTGGAGTTGCCCTGGGACCATTTTAGGCAGTTTTAAAAATAGCTTGGAAAATACAAAATCTCTTGTATGTCTTTTTCTCTGGCTGAGCTCCTGGCCTGACACCTGCCAACACAGAGGTGGCTTAAATTGCATTTTTCCTCCGGTCATTTAAATAACTTAGAAACACTGAGCAGAAGGAGTGAATATTTTGTATTTTAAAGTTTTTTGAAGGGTCCCTGAGAGACAATTAAGGGATAGTACTCTCAGTTGAGGGTAGATGTCATTATCTTTTCTCAAAACTCAGAAGAGGTAGCACTTGATACCAAATGTTCCAGTAACAAAATATCTTTAAAAACTTCATGCTTCACTGAAAATGTATTTCCCCTTTTCCACAAGCACAAAAAGAAAGACTATGCATTCTTGATCTTGTATAACAAAATGTTATTCTGCTTTTCTTCATCTATACCATTCACATATGAGACAGTCCATGCCATAGAGGTTTCCATAGCAACAGAACAGAATCTTTAACAGTAGTAGCTGTTCTTTCCCCAGGTATAATTATCAGCTGGTCATAGCTTAGCCTTTGAAATTAAGCTTCTTGTCTTTAGGGAGCTGCACATCTAGAGTGAGCAACTATTTTCCACTCAGCTTACATGAGTGATGCCTTAACTCCAATTAGCTCATTTAGAAATAAGTACAGGAATTTTAGCAGCAGAGAATACATTACTGTGTCTGAGTTCTTCAGAAGCTTTGAAGCATGTATCCACATCTTCCTTCCCTACTCCCAGGTATTTATTACCTTTGTCACAGGAAACAGGGAGAAGGCAGAAGCATGTAGAGAATGAGAGTCTTTCCAGAATCACACAAAAGCACTGTGGCAGAGCAGACACTGAGATGAAGGTTTACATTTACTTTTGCAATGTCTGGCACACCATCTTGTGGAGCACCAATGAGATGCAAATGATTGTTTCTGTTCAGTTAAATCTCCCATCCACCCTATGCTAAAGCTAAAACTGATTTTGTTTCCTCCTCCTTCATTTGATGGCTACTTGGGTATTTTTTTGAAGGTCGAACCTTTCCTTGTATCTTCTGTGAAGAATCAGTGTAACTCCATCCTCACTTCTGTTATCACCACAGCTGGTTTCTGAGTCCTTTGACTTTGTATTTTCTTGGATTCACTTCTTCTCCCAGCACTCTGCAGGAAGGACAGTGCTGACCATGCTGTGTGTGGTCAGATTCCATCCTCCCAAGTCTTTTTACAGCAGCTGTTTTGGCCTAAGATTCCACTCATCAATAAAGCATCGTTTTTATTTTTTGTCTCAAACTCTTCTTTTGTCCCAATTCATGTAGCATTTATTCAGGATATAGAGCATTTCATATTACATTTCTTAACTGCAGTGTACATTTATGCCACTGAAATAGGAAAAAAGGCATAAAGGATACAGATATCATTCTTGTTTTGGAAAATGAATGCAAAAAGACAGATGGATGCTGGTTTTCCAAGGCCTGGAAGGAGTGCAGACAAGCTCCACAATCTGGCACACATCAAGCAGAGCTGGTCCAACAGGAGGGAAATCTTCCTCCCTGCAGAGAGCTGTGGCACTATGGTTCTCCAGTAGACTATCCTAAAGAAGACACTGCTAAGACCTACCCAGCCTGACCCAGATAATTTAAACCAACATTTTGTTCCACTCTCAAATGCCTTCTCTGCTTACAAGTACTTAGTCCAAAGCTGCTGAGGCAACATTGAGAGGAAGAGGTTTCAAAGCAACCCACTCTGTGCCAGTGCCATGCAACATATTGGAAATCTGAGCTGTCCAGGTTAGAGCTTCCAGCCTCAGTCCAGCAGCTGAGCTGCAGCCTTTTTTTTCTGGAAAACCACAGCAAAATCAACCACAGACCCAGGAGGGATGTGATGAATCTGAAAGTATATTGATTTTACTTTATGGGCTATTACAGCAGATGCTTTCAAGTTAACATTTTCATCACAAATATGCATTTTAATGTAACTCAGTTGCTCTTTGGCAATTCAAAAGATGATCAGTCACTCAACAGGACAAGGCACTGAAGCAGCAAGTAAGTAAAGGAGACAAGTTCTGCTGCTGCCATGTTACCTCTGTTTTGTCACACTGCATGTGTCACCAGGGAGCGAGGACTGCCTTAATTACCAACTGCTTTAATCTCAAATAGTTATTATGGAAAATAGCGGGTCATGTTCATTTATTTTGTCAGCATGACAAGGGGATCACTTTTAATACTTGGTAGTGGCTTGCAGAGGCTGATGGAGAGGGAGGTAGGAGTGGAGGGAAAGCATATCCACAGATTTCAGTTTTAGAGGGGTGGTTGTCATTCAAAAGAAAGTATGAGATGGCTCTCAAACTGCTGGGTCCCCTCAATTAGTCTATCAGAATTTCTACACTGATAATGAGCTGCCCTGAAATGTTCACTATCTTACATTTCAGCAGCTTATAACTAACTGGCAGGAAAAGTTTATTCCTTTGACTTCTGCTTTTCCAAAAGCTACTGTAAACTTTCAAATATCTGATTAATTAACATGGAAAGCAAACACTCTCCTAGCCCATACCCTTGGAAATACCATGGAGAGGTATAACTAGACATATTTAATGATTAAAGTATTTTTGAAACTTCTGAGTCTGGTGCTCCTTTTGGAGCTCAAGATATTGAGATTAGATGAGTTTATAAGGGGAGACTCAGCATTGTTGTGTTGCATGCCTCTCTGCCCCTCACCACAGTGTCTTTCTTTAAGGGCCAAGGGAAGGTCTAAATTCAGGTAGTTTTATGTACCTCTGCTTTGCCTGTGAAACCTCCTGCCTTCTCTCTGGTCCTTGCTGTCAAAGCTAAACACTATTTGTTCCATCTCCACCATACAGAAAAACAAAAGAAAACTCAGTTTTTACTTATTTGTTGGGTTTTTTGTTATATATATATTTTTTTTTTAAACTCAGATGATCTCAACAGTCCACTTTCCAGTTCAGTCTCATGGAGAGCTGATTCAGCCCAAGTGAGGAAACTGTGAATAAATGATTGAGGACACAGATTACTTACCTGTGCTTCTATGATATACAGAGAGCTGTACAATAGCCTATGAATTGCAAACTAATATCTCATGAGATTACAGAGAATTTAATGCTTTTTTTTATTTGTACAAGTGCATTTTTCCAGGCTAAAATAATCTCAAACAAGAGATGTTGCTAATTAGGATTTTTCTTATCTTTGTACTTTAAAGAAATAAGGAGAGTCTGAGGTTCATCCCCTTTAACTTCTCTGAGTTAATGGGTACTTACAGCTGAATCAAATATACACTGAAACTGCTGGAGAATGGGGGAAGGTCAGACACTAATGCTCTCTCCATCTCTTTTATTCCTGACTGGAAATGAGAATACATGAGGGCACACATTCATAGCTGTTCCAGGACATGGTTGTCACAAGATCTTGTTAAAGCTCAAAAGCTACTATGACAACTACTTCAACTCCAAAGTCATAAAAAGGTTTCTTGATTGGCTGATTTCTTTCTTTCCTCGATTGTCACTGTAAGGGATGTGAAGAATGTGTTTGTTTCTGTAGGTTTTTTGTTTTTGGAAAGGAGAGATAAAAAAAAGATCAAAAGTATTTCAGAAACAAAAACAAAATGCATTTCTGAAAACACATTTACATTTTGAGGCACACTTTGCAGAGTAAATGTTCCCCTGAGAATATCAAAATCACAGGCAGTGTAAGTTTGATAATAACAAACTACAGAAGTGCAAGCCACAAGTATGCTTAACATTTTCTGTGACACTTCTGAGACAGCTTTGAAGGCTAACTATACTTTTATTTGGATTCCTCAAAACAGCTTCAGGCAGCCATAAATGTAAATTGAACTCTGCCTTCCAAGAAAACTAGTTGGAATCAGTAACAAACTATTGCTTTTGCTTCCAGCAAGGGCAGATTACAAGGAGATGTTGTGCCACATAAGATGTCTTTGTTCTCTACACCTATTGTCTTCTGAAGATTTTTCAAGATTATATTAACCAGAAATACATCCCTGGAAAGCATTTATCTTTTAATAAGAACTGCAACATCTGAGTTATGTTTGTTTTCCCTTTAAGTTCCAAGTATCCAGATGCTTTTGTGTATGAGACTCCTAAAAAAATTTAATTTCAAGAATGCCTTTTATTCTCTGACTGCCAGATACCACAGAGAAAACCAGATTACAAACAGACTAAGCAGCTGTGTGTATTTAATCCCAGAGTAGCTTTTTTTTAGCTCTGAAATTTATGCTAATCTAATAATTTATTTTTCAAAACTTGTTTAGGAGGTTGACATCTTAGGTTTGCTGGGTTGCTGTGGTTGCACTTTGATATCCTGAAAACAAGTCTTGAAAAGAAAAAAATTGTTTGGGACAGAGTTGTGCTGTGACTCTACCTGGCATTGTTCCACCAAGGATAAGTTAAAGGGGCTGGGCAGACCTCTTAGACCCTTTAATGGCAACAGGAGATTCTGTGCCCCTCCACAGGACTGAGCTTTGACCCCAAGTTAGGGACCATAATTAGGGAATGTACATTCAAACACACATGCACATTTCGTCCTCCTTGTTGAATCAACACACAAGACTACAGACACATGTCTGCTTCCCAATATTTTTTGTAATAAAGAATACAGCCAGAGAGGCCCTCTGTGGAAAAACTCTCTTCCAGATATTGGCACTATCATTCCCTGGATCCAAGAACAGATTTTGCATTACTTCAGGACTTCATTTGATTACATATCACATGGTAAATTTCCCAAATCAACTCAAAACTAAGATGTCAATGTACTAATGTTGCTCTGAGAATTTATTTAAAGCATAAGAGCAATTATTACAGCTTTCTAAATTTATTTAGACATTATGACCTCTTTGCCCAGAAGTACTAAAAGAAAAATTGCAATGTGATCATTGCAAGGAAATTATAACAGCCTTTAATCCCATTAGTATTTTCTATACTACTTAATGATGACAAATCACATATTCCCTTGAAGTCACCATGCCCGACATCATGCCTGGAAGACATAGCATGCAGTCTTACACATAGCAGAACTTGGCAGGTCAGAGCAGAAACACACTGGAAATACACAGCAGTTGTTTTAGGGACAGAGCCTTACTTTCTCTGTGGGAAAAGTTATTCTCATCAGTTTGTGCATCCATTGCTATTTTTGGCACTTAGCCTGACAGCAGCAGTTTTCAGACCACAGCATGACACTCACCTCTTCACTAATCCTGATGGATTTGTAAGGTCACTTGGACTCCCCTTGGGGTCTGATCCTTCTGAGCAGGAGTTTCTGAAAGAGAGCAGAGTTATTGCTCCCATATTGCCCCACTACACCTTGTGCCATGCAGCATCTCTGGTTCACCAAGAGACCACAGAGACCACAGAGATGAGCTGTCCCATTTTTGGGCAGCAAACACACCAAGATCTCCTGTCCCCACACACAGAGCACAGCTGTCTGAGAGCCGCTGGGTGAACGAAAGTGAAACAAATGGGTAAATTAAGAGCAGCTTTTCCTCCAGGCAATTGAGACACCAAGAAGAAGAGAGCCAAGGAAGGGACTCATGGGAATCCCCAGGACTGCTGCTGCCACTGACGGAGCTGTGTTGGATATGCTGAATTTTGCTCTCAGTTTCCAGCTTGAGCCTGGAAACAGCCAAGGACAGCATTGCCTCAGGGATCTCCCTGTGAGATGAACAAGAGTGAAGTTAGGGCAGGGTGAGAGGAAAACTTGGCCATAAGAGTCAGGGATTCAGAGCAGAGCCAGGCAGGGCAGTGGAGGACCAGAGCTCTCTTTGCATCCAGCTCCCAGGCGCTTCCTTCTCAGGCTGAAAGGATTTCCTCCAGCTGCTCCAGGGGCTGATTTCCCAGACCCTATACCACTGTTTCCCTGTACACTGTCACATTAAGATGCAGACTGGGTGGGCATGGGCACAAAGAAGGGTACACAAAGCAAGCAAGGTCTTGGGCAACTGGGTAAGGTGGAATTAAAGGCTGGTAGTCAAATTTCCTGCACAAAAATCCCCTCCTTGCTTCAGCACAGTATTTCTCAGTATATTTAGGAGGATAAGTAAGAGCATTCAACACCACTTTGAGTTTTGATAGATACCCAAAACACATCCAGAGAACAACACAAACATGCTTCACTACTGCAATCTAAATATGAAATTTTGTGCTACATTCCCCGATTTTAACCTTTAAGGAACCTTGCTCCATGATAATATTTCAATGATTTAAGTTGGAATTTCCTTTCACATAATTATGCTGCCTTTTGTTAGCCTACCTTTCTCTTACTGATGTAAATCCCCAAAAAATTAAATAGAAACTGGAGCAACATTTAATAAGCAATTATTGCTGCTGATAAAGACATAATAAACTCCTCAACAGCAATAAAAATAGTTTCATAGTTCATACAAGACGTGATTCATAGTTCGTGCCAAGACATGATTTCAAAGACCAACTTTCTGTGTCATCTGACAGCTGTTAGATCAGAGGCCAGAGGAAGGAGCTTCTCTCTTGGATTAGGATAATACATAGCTGTGGGCAGAGCTCCCCTTAGGAAGCTCACATTGTAGCTGCAGACTTTTTTGTAGAGCAGATCTCTGTGGGTCTACAATTTATTAAGGGCTGATGAGCTTCAGCTTTCACTGCAGTCATGAAAAAATCAAAGGGATTTTTCACTGATTCAGGAAGCATCTATCTAACAGCAACTTATTATGCAAAATAAATCTCTTTTTAAAAAGTCAAACTCTAGTCCTTCACTGCTTAATTGTCTGTGAATATCTTGCTGCTCTTCAGGAGATACATCAGAAGAATGAGATATGCTAATAGTGTAAAGGCTAACACCTGTCTGAGGCAAAGAATGCCTCAAAAAAATATTTAAACACAAAAATATGATGTTTTTCTTTACATGTAAAAAATGGGAAGGTGATGGAGGAGAGAAAGGTTCTGCAGCAGTTACATCATTGCCAAAGAGTGCTGTATTTCCCCTTAAAGAGTCATCAGAAGGTGAAGGTAACTCAGGCTCTTGTTAATAGAGCCCTTGGGGCAGATCAGAGTGAAATGACTCTAAATTATTTGTGTGGATTCTTACATACCTACATACATACATACACACATATATATATGAAAGAGAAAGAAAGAGAAAGAAAGAGAAAGAAAGAGAAAGAAAGAGAAAGAAAGAGAAAGAAAGAGAAAGAAAGAGAAAGAAAGAGAAAGAAAGAGAAAGAAAGAGAAAGAAAGAGAAAGAAAGAGAAAGAAAGAGAAAGAAAGAGAAAGAAAGAGAAAGAAAGAGAAAGAAAGAGAAAGAAAGAGAAAGAAAGAGAAAGAAAGAGAAAGAAAGAGAAAGAAAGAAAGAAAATAAAAGAAAAGAAAGAGAGATTAGGAACATCCCATCTTGCAGGATTTGCTTCTTATCAGCTTCAAAGCCCAGCTTGCAAAGTCCCCGCTGTCTTATGCCACCACACACCCCAAAACTCCCTTCCTCCCCCAACTGAGGATGCAAACCTAGCCTCAGCAAAGCACCCAGAGCCTCCACAAATAAGCAATTGGTTTGAGCCATTAACCATTAACAGTCCAGTCTCTCACAACCTATGAACAGTATTTATATTGTTTGCTTCCAACTGGATTTTACAATGCAGAAACATTTTTTAAAAAAAGTCCTTGCAAGGCATGCCCTTTGCAGGCTCAGAGGAGTCAGAGAGTTTGAGTTAGGCTGAGATAAGCTCTCTGAGGAATGAATGCTTATCTGAACCAACATTTCTGAGGTTTTTCATGTAACAAGCAAGCACCTTAGCTGCAATCAGGGTTATAAGAGAGCAGGGATGGCCTCCAGCACGGATGGTCCAGCCAATCATGCTTCTGTTTCTGACTCTAGCTAAAGTCTACCCATCTGACCTTTGGCCAGCCATTCAGCCTCCCTCCCCCAGCACACTGCATGTAAAAGGAGATAGCAGTACTTCCCTTTCCTTTAAATATTGGCCTCTGCTGACTGTCCTTCATGCAGCTGGAATGGGACAGCTGTTAACTGCTTAATATGGAGAATTCCCCAAATCTGTTGGACCCTCCCCAAGACATTGTTGTAATATTAAAACCATAGTTAATTAACGGTGTGGAAAATTGCAAAACCATTCCCTTCCTTGGGGAGTTCCTTAATTTCCGTCACAAGTTGGTTTGCAAAATGCGGTTTTTTTAAAATCCTACTTAATAAGGCCATTCAGCAGAGGCTTTAGAATTATATATTTAATTAGCAAGAAATACCAGAGAGTTTTGGGCACTGATGTTTTTCAAAGGAAAACATCAAACATGCTCAGGAAAGTGGTACTAGATTGTGTAGTGTCTTTTCATGTCATCTGATCATTTCGTATATGCAAGCTCATGTCTCAAAGTGATGGTTGCCAGAAATTTAGAAAAGTCCAAAGATACGTTTGAATGCCTGACCTGAGAGAGCATCAATTAGAAGAGATGTGTGCTGAATTTCCCTCTCCCATTGAATTCCTACCACGTTTTACTGAATTTTTTTTGTTCCTGTTCCAAATATTTTAAGTGCTTTGGAAGCGAACGCAAAGTAACTAGAGGTTGAAGCTAAACTGAGCTTAAATCAAGCTTTCATACTGCTTCTTGATTTGACACATGTTCCAATATTCATTAGAAGACAGACTGATATTAAGTCTTTTAAGACTGATGTGGCAACGATGGGTGTAGTTGCTGTTCTAATACATATATTCAAGATTTTGGCATAAGGATACCATGAAGTAAAGTCTTAACTTTCAGCTTCTAACACCTGTTTTATACTTTATCCAGTCAATAATCTGAGATAGGATATGTGTCCATTCAAAAATGCATCACTGGAAATATTAGGTCAATGAAGATTTTCAGCCAGGTGTTTGTTTTAAAGCCAAGAGTGTGGTGCATTTTTGACTTTAGAGGTAGTAAAGTAGGTTGATGCCACAGGGATAAAGAAAAAAAGCACATTGTCAGAGTTCTGTAATTTACCGCCAACTTCTTTGCATAGCAATGAAAAGCTCTGCTGGTGGCTGAAAGCAATATGCACATCATGTGGGAGCTGACAAAATTACCCAAATAAAAGCATGAAAACATGAGTTTAATCAGAAATTGTACTTAATAGCAAATTTTCTTTAATTCTTGAGTTTTCATTCCCAAAGCATTTTTTTTTCACAGATTGTGCAGCTTCAATGAGCAGAGGGAGGGCTCTTTTCCTTCCTACCATACATGCTGCCCTACATCATAGCAGTTGGTGAACTTTTATGGGGCAAGTGCAATGAGAAATTAACTCCTCTCATTCTAGGGGAGCCCCAAACCCACTTTGTCACTAGAACTACATTCAGGAAAATGTGTATCTGCTGGGGAAAACAAATTCTCTAACACAGAAAGATAGCATAAATTTCACAATTTACTTTGCAGAAGAATGTAGATATTGTGCATAATTTACATATATTTAAGGAGATATTTTCTTTGTGAATCTCTTAAGATTAAGTGTAAAGTCCAAAATATCGCACTATGAAATCTCAACTTGTTTATGATTTAATAGTAAAGTGTGAATCCAACATTGTGAGCTCATCTTGGCCTTAATTGTCTCTCTGGTGACAGTGGTTTAATCCATGAAAGATTACTGAGACAGCTGAAGTCTGCACTTTAAGCCATGAAAATCTAACTAGGCATTTTTAAGTGTGTGTTCAGGACTGGAGTGAGAGGTTTTAATTTCCATGCCTGTTTCTGCAGCTTCCTCCTCCCTGGCTCAGAGAGGCACAGCCATGCCCTCTTCCCCATCTGCTCGTGTCCATGCGGAGTGCACCTGCAAAATCTGCTTTTCTAGACCAGTCTCGACTACTTTCCTCTTCCAAGACTTCCCATATTCCAACCGACCTAACTGACCTATTTTCCTGAATAACACCAAGAGACTGAGAGGCTCACACTGCCAGTTTTTATCACATACCCACTGAGCTTCAAATTACTACACTTTTATGTATGGGAGGTGACCAGAAAGTAGCAACTTAAAATGGCCTCAACGACTGCATTCAGATTACTTCTTAAAACTTTCCTTGCTACAATAACTACCACAAGCCATGGTCTCTATGCTAACCTTGTTGGTTATTACATTGATTACTGTGGTCTACTCTTTGGGGTTTTTTTCTCTTGCTATGTACTTGGGTTATACAGTCCCTGAGGCTGCTTTTTTATTTAGTTCTATTTAAAGCTTCCAGAACTATGTACATATAGTCTACAATGGGCAGTAGATTAACGCAATGCAGTAGAATGTCTTTAACTAACATTGCCAGCTGTGTTATTGGTGTTGGTGTAAAAAAAGTAGTATGATCCATCTATGAAGTTTTTAAAAAGTAAAACTCCGCTATTTTTGGGTAAGAACATTTTCTTTACAGTACTGGAGAGTAAAACTAAAACACTCATTTTCCCACAGCACATAATTTCAAGAAGAGATGAAACTAAGAACTGAGAAGGGAATCACTCCATGCATAGAAAACAACCCAATAAAGAAAATTAAACAATAAAATATTACCACATTACTGCTCACGATTTTACCAGATGTTGGATACCATGGCCATGTTTCAGCTCACAACTGTCTCAAACTTGGCTTTTAGGAGAAGGTGACCATCTGTCTATATGGAAATACCTAATCTTTTTTTTTTTTTATTTGCAGGGAAAGGCACATTTCCATTCCAAGTTTCAAATTCACTGAACTTTGCAAGCTACACCATATAATTCTATTATTATACTTTTAGGTTCTTTTTTTTTTTTTTTAATTCCTAGTGTATTACTAAAAGTCTTCCAGTTTACTGATGCAGGGATGAATAAAGGGAGCCATGGGAGATAGCTGGAGGCCTAGAAACTAGACCACACTCTATGTTCTTGCAAATACTAACACTTAATTTAAGAGCATCCTATGCCATCCAATGTATTGTTGGCAGGCCAATGTCCCTCCCAACAACTGTGATTGCAGACAAAGGGTAAATATTACACAGGAAGACATAACAGTAACACACCCCAATGGGAAAGGAGAAACAAGGGGCACTCCAAGCAGCAGTGTGCTCTTTGGCAGGAATATAAGCTTGCTCTGGCACTCAGCCTTGCCTAGAAAAGTTCACAAGCTACCCGAGCTTCACCCCTTAGGCCTATTGTGAAAATAGCCATTGTTGCCCTCCAAAGCACACAGACACACTGCAGACTTTGTATTTCACCTCAAAGTGAGGTTGAATAGATGTGCAATCAACTTTCAGTGCTAATGACCTGTGTCAGATAATTCCAGTCCATTCACACCCCCTTACAGCACAGACCCTGACCAGATGGCACCTACATCCAGGAGTGATGAGAAAGCCCCAGAAGCCCCTGGGAAGCCAAAAGCCCCAAAAGCCAGCTCCTGCACCAGGGGGCCAGAAGAAGTTGTACCAAGCAGTCACCAGCTTCCTGAGAGCAGCTCACACTCCAACATGCACAGGAGCATTTGGGCTCTTCCACCCTCCACTGGGTGTAGAATAAATCCTGCAACTTTACAGCCAGCTGAGCCATTCCTCCAGCTCCTGGTACTTCCCTTCCCGCTGTGCCAGATCAGGAACAGACCACAGCCAAACCACTTAGCTGAAATACAAGAGGATGAGAAGACAGCAGAAGGGAAGAGAAAACAAACAAAGCAACCCCCAAACAACAACAACAATGAAAAGGTGAATGGAAAATATATGAGAAAGGAAAGATACAGGGAAATTATTTAAAAACTGCGTAGGCTTTAATGTTGCATCCTGCCATACAAACTGGACATGCTATTGCATGGGCTAATGGAGAACAGTAAAAATATATAAAGCTACTTTAATTATTTTCTTACTTGCTTTTATTTCTAGAATATCCCTAATATAAAATATATTCTTTTCAGCTCATTTGTATTATTTACATAGTTTAATATCAAGGACAAAATAGCTTTAAAACCACCTTAGTTACTGCAAGATAAAATAACTATTAACTGAACCTGTATAGGCTCAAATAGAGTTGCACTACAGGGTTCAGCTGCAGCTGCCAGGATGTAATATTTGCTGAGTGCAATTATTGTTTGTGCTGGCATGGAAACTGCTTTCAGCTGCAGCCAGTTAGGCCTCTGGCCAGTGATGGCAATAGAAAATCCCCATTAATATCAACGGGCTAGCTAACTTATTCACAGAATGGTTGTAGCTCAGCTAGCATATGTGTTTGACAAGAAATTAAATGGAAAGACCATGCCAAAACTGCATCTGTCTAAAGATATGAGTGAAGGAAAAAAACACTATCTTTTTATCAGGGGAGGTGATGCTCTACAATTTTGACTGATGTCACAGCAGAGTTTCCAACCTCAAAAGCAGGTCCTTCCTCAATAACACTGCATTTGTCAGGAACAAGCTGTAAGAAACCTTTTCATCTGAAAAGATGACTAGTGTCATGTAGGGAAAGAAACTACTGATGCAGTGTGTCTTGATGTTAGCACACCTTTGATACAGTCCCATTTCTGTTCTCAGAAAAGAGCCTGAAAGCCTATAAGGTTTTATATGCACATGTATATGTTAGACCATCTGCTTTAAATGAGAGGGTCATTCAAGTCAGGTCACACAGCCTGTCCCAAGACAAATCTATTTCATATCTTTATCAATGACTTGGGTGATGAGTTAGCATGTAGGTCATGCTAAAATGAGAAGATTAGGATTTAAAATGAATGTGAACAATTGGAATGATACTCTGGAAATTATAAAATTCAAAGTACAAAGGACCATGCCACAGGTAAAACTGAATGATACACGTACACCATGGAAAGTAGCCAAGATATGTTCCAGTCCTAGCGGCTTTTGTGGCTCAAAACCTGAAAGTGAAGAGACACAGTTGCAAAAAAAAAGATATATGAAACTATATCCTAAATTAACAGTTCTGTCCTGGGTAAGTCCTATATGAGAAAAAAACATTGCCAAACAGAGAAAAGCATTACAGCCTGGAGAATACTTGAGACTCCCAGTTGAAGTTTGAGTGGGTTATTCTCAAAAAGTTGGGCATAATTCAGAGAAGAACATATACAATTATAAATCTTTCAAAAATAAGGTAGGGAAATAACAATAAAAAATGGTAGGGCCGGCAGGGGGAAGGCAGTGGGACTTTTTCCAAAACTGGAATGAAAGGACACATAAACCAGAGGGTAAAGTTACAGAGTGTGTCATAAAAAGAGGATAGCAGCAGACTGCTGTTGAAAGGTAGAACAATAATTCACTTAATGTGCAGTTAGGGGCACTGAGGCTGGAGAGCAGGGAAGTCTCAGCATACCACTCATTATGTGGTACCCCAGGGAAGCAGCACCTCAGGAGGTTACTGGAACCTTGGCCTCAGGGGGGTTTAAGGATGGGTTATTTAGACATGTTCAGGAGACACAGCTGCTCCTGACCCTGCCTCAGAGGAGGGGTATTGGCTAGACAGCTTCCTGAAAACTTTTCCAGTGATATGTCTTTGATTTCTTGTATTACTTTCAAATGCTGGAAAATACCTACAGTGAGGATTATAGCTGTCCAGAGATTGTTATTTATGTGATCATAGCAGAGGGACAGTGAATGACAAAGACCATCTGGGGTGTTTGTGAAGGAGTTAAAAGAAGAAATATTCTTAGGCAGCACAAAATAATTCAGCAAGTAAAAAGAGCAGATCTCCAATGGTTACTAGAGAAACTGAATGTCCATCTCAGCCTCTCTTCAGCTGTTACCTGCATAAAATTGTTAATGCAATAGGGGAAAGAGTCCTTGATCTTGATTTCAGTACTATCAGTAAATGTATAAAGAGAGAAGAGTATTGCATATTCACTGAGACAACAAGCCAGTGGGAAGGTAACAATACCAACCTTTTAAGAGTGTTTTCAAAATAAGCCTAATGTTTCTGCGTAAATTTTTTCACTAAAGTACTCTTGTAGCCTGAAAGTCTTTCAATACTCTGTGAACTTTTTATAAGGGTACAGAAAATTACTTCAATTAAGTCTTTTTTTAGCCCGATGATGCTAACTTTGTTTTGTTATACACAATCAACAGTCACAGAAGACTTGGCATTTAGGTAAATTTCCCTAAGTTGTACGGGAATATTGCTAATATCTGGAACAGAGTAATCCCCTCACATTTTTGGTACTACTTCTCCCAATAACTCCAAATGATGGCTAGAGCAGTAAACTGAGTGATTTGCTTTCACTTTTCCTGCTTTTTTTCCTTGCCATTTTGGCTACTAGGGTTTAAACTTCATTTCCTTACTCCCAGCAAGCAGAGTTAAGTTAACAGGAGCAGCATATGTGCTCCTTATCCTCATTTACCAAGTAGGTTACAGGAGACATTCTTTCTGTCTCTTTACACTTCATCTGGTAGTGAACACTTCCAAGCTACATTATTATTTAGAGAAGTGAAGTAGGGGTAGAAATGTTTAGTTATTTTTGAGAAGCATGACCCTTTTTTAGTAATCGAAAAATAAGTGGACTTTGCTTTGCTTTTCCAAATTCTCAGTAGCCAGCAGTGCCATTAACACAGTTTCTCTCGGGCTTAAGCCACCAAAATTTCTTCTAATTCATCTCCCTATTGCTTTCTGCTTTTGTTTTTCCTCCTTCAGGCACACAGGCTGCAGTAACCTACAGCTATTACCTTCCCTTGTGTTCAGAGCCAAGAGAAAGTCACAGCTCTTTTCTGTCAGTATGCCATCCCACCTTTTCCCTGCTAATATTTGATATGGTAGATGTTCCTTAGTTCTTTGGGTATGACCAAAGATACACTAAGTTACTCTGCTACTGATTAAATGAGATTATTCTCTGCCTCCATCCAGCTCAGGGAAATCTGCCAACTACAGCTGCCCTGTGCCTCCTCCATCAAGGGGACCTCAGGAAATGCATAGAAGATAAAGCAGTTGCTTTCTTACTAAAAATTTGTGGAGATGGGGTAAAAATTTCACTTCTGTTGCTATAAAATTAGAATTGTGAGTTCCAGCACTCCCAGGAGGTGCTGAAGTCCCAGCACATTTAAGGGACTGAATCTATCACAACGCCTGGGGACCCTCAGATGGAAAGCCCTGTTAGAACTTCAAATGTCGCTATCATGACTCTGCCAAATGAGCAAACAAGCACTACAGAAGGACAGGAGAACACATCTCTGCAACGCTGTTTGATTGTAACCCATTATCTGAGTATCCCTGTGTGCACTGTACTTCTGCAATCCACTGATTGAAGAAGAGTGCTAGATAATAAGTGCTGTTGGAAGCCATTGAAAAATCAGCAGGTCTCTGTCACACAACTAACTATAAGTGAAAACAGATAATGCCACCAAGATAAAAGCAGCATGAATGGAAGAAACAGTGTGTGGGTGATTGGAAAAGAAAATTAATCAAAAAACTTTTAAAAAGTGTATTTTCTCTAATTTCTCTCCAGCCTTTCAACCTACCAAAGAAGAAGCATGCTGCAAAAATAATTACAGATGATTGCAGCTCTGCAGATGCCATGTTGTTTCTGTTTTTGTAAACAATAAAACTGCCCAGATATTCAAGTCTGGTAAATCATAGCCTTCAGATCCACGTATGCACACACACATAACACAAAAATATGTCACCAGGCAGAGCAGGCTGTGGATTCACAGCTACTCCCTGATTACTGCCCATGCAGGTAGAAGCTCACCAGAAGAGTGATTAGCCACCACATGCTGACAGGGCAGGTAAAATTCTGCATGGGGGCACATACCAACTGCGTAGACAGAGTGCACTCTGTGTTCACAGACTTTTCGGTCCATACCAACTAAAGTTTTCTTAATAGCACACTGTGAGCTAGAGTCCTCAGTGTGTTTAACACATTAAACATATCTGCACCTCTTCCTGCCCATCTGTTTTATTTGATTTTCTTGACATTTGTGACTTCTGTTTTTTCAAGGAGTCAAAGTACTAAATGTATTTTCTGAATAAGGATCAGACATCTCTACAAGAGCAATCCCTGGCAAAGCCACTGCAGGGAAGCTAAATTAATTCCTTTCTTAAGTATTCACTTTGAAATAAACTGGGGAGACTCCCATGCTGGAATTCCTGTGTGGAGAATAAGGGGGAGCAAATACCTGAAATTTGAAGTGGCTGTAGACAAAGTTACTGAACTAACTGTGAAAATGGACACTAACATATCCCTGTTATTCCCTGAGGACTTCTAGGATAAATCAAGGATGAAGTAGGTGAGGTACCAACATTGATGAATAACTGTTTAAAACTCAGGGCTTGATGACACAAAAATCACAATGAGTTTTATAAGAGACATCAGGAACTCCAGTGTAAAAGGCAAATTAGTAAAATTGCTATTTTAAGCAAAAGAGATATAATTTTCTTTCACTTCAGGATCAACTATGCAATCAATGTCTTGAGGTATCTGTACAAATCAACTTAAGAGTCTTGCCCCCTCTTACAGAGATATTGGCCATCATATCAAGCCTTACAGGGTCTATCAGCATTCTCAATACAATGTGAAATGTCAGTAAGTTGGGGCAGCAGATGCTCAGAGCAGCCATACCTTTTTAAAACAGGAATTATTGTCTCAATTATTTTCCCTTCTTTCTATTTTACCAGTTTGAAGCTCCTTTATTCTACTTCCATGGCTCTGCATGGTTTAACATTCATGCTAGAGAAGCTGCTGCCTATGGGGCAGTTTTCTGATGAGGCTGGATTATCTTTGCCTTATCAGTCTTATAAGTAAAAGACCTCAGAGTGCATTCCTCATTCAGGGAAAAAACACAGTTGTCGCTCTCTTAAAACACTACATGAAACTGCCTAAGACATAACAGCCACAATAATTATTTTAAATCACCAAACAAGGCAGGGTTAAAAACTCTTTCCTTGGTTTTACACGGTTGCATGTGTAAATTAGCATTTGTTGATGCCAATGTCAGTATTAAGCATAAGGTTTTCTGGATATGTTAGAGTATAAGGAAAAACATGAAAGGCAGTCTGTCTATCTCCTTTCTGGGGAGAGGAGAAAAAAAAAAGATCATTTCATGCCAGCAGATGGCTACAACTCATTACTGTGTAAATGTACAATGTGGAAAGTGGAATGACAATTAGCACTCACCAGAAATACATAAAAAGAACGATATGTGCTCATGCCATTTTATTTCATGTCACATTAATTGAGTACTAGATAGTTGACAAAATGCGTTAAACTAACCATAGCTTTCGCTGGCAGCAGCTGAAAATTTGTCTCACACAGAGATTTCATTTCCTTCCAGATGCTGTGACAGAGGAGCAGCTTTGCACACACACTCACTTCCCCAGTGCTGCTGAGGAACTTGCTGTTCTGTTCATTTCACTTCACTTATTTTCACTCAGGGTTTCGTTAGGCCTTAGCCCAGTAAGTTTTTGATTGCCCCTATTGAACCAGCAGCTTGGATGCCTCTATGGAGGAGCCCTTTTTCTCCAGAGAAGGAGCCTGTGCAACAGGAGGCAGTCACAGCTCAGTTTCCTGTGAGGGAATCTCACAGGGAAAGCCCACATAAAATGTCTGCCAAACCTGAATGGGTAACTTGAAACAACTTGGCTTACTGGCAACAGCAGCACAGACACTTTTAACGTGGACCTTGAGTTGTCTACAGCTCTATCCACTCTACGAAACCTGGGCTGTTTCTTATGTCTAATAAGGACACGCAGAGATACTGCAGAATCCTCAGGTGTCCTGCAAAGTAGCTGAGGTGTTGTGGCTCAAGTCACCTAGGGCACACAAGCAGGCACAAATATGCCAACATTCCCTAGAAATCACTCTGATCTGGAAGATGCCACTTTTATATCTTGCAGAGCTGTGTTTCAAATTCAATGCAGCTATCTGTGCATGTTTAGCCATCAAATAAAATGCTTCTGCATTAGTCCCACCCCATAGCTTGTTCACAGGGTTCGAAACCTATTTGTGGTGCTGAGCAGCCTCCCCCACTACCCACACTGCAGCTGCCTCAGCCCCATGCTGGATCATGGAACCATAGAATATCCTGAGCTCCTAGCCCTGCACAGGACAACCCAAAAATCAGCTGGGGCTGGGGTCCAGCTGCCCAAGAAGCAGAATCTGAGGCATTGCCAGATCAGCCTTTTGAGCTGGCTGGGCACAGCTGTAAATCTTGCCACTGCAGCCTGCTATCCATCATCTTTTACTATGGGAAGGGGGAAAAGAAACAGTGCATTACTCTACAGCTACAGGGTGACTCAAAACTCCCTGAGGCATGGTAGGGTAGCAACAATAGGGCAGCAGGCATGTTGTAAAGTGATATCATGAGGTATTAGGTAACCAAGAGGCAACAAATGGCATAATTCAATTGAAACATAACAAACAGCATAACACATTCAAAATCAAGCCAGCTAAACAAAAGTCAGCTTAGATTTTACAACTGCTGTGATCAGTTCTCTGGACCTTTACATAGTGGTTTCAGGATCAGTCACACATCAGGACACCAAATGAAAGTTGAGCCTCTCCTGGTTTCTAGAAGCACATCTTGCTTTGTTTGGTGCTGTGTGAAAAGCGAGCTGGCAGGGAGCAGTGATACAGCAAACTGCCACCACAGCTGGGGCCGTGGGGTATGGGTAAGACAAAAAGACAGCCCTGTGTTACCACTGTACAACCATTCCCAGGTCAGCCTGGGTCTGTCTTTCCAGCATATCAGAGCAGCACTGTTTTTCATCACTCACTCACGTATCTACACTGCCTAAAGGTTACACTGATTTTATCTTTAATAATCAAGGAGAAAAGCACACTGACAGGCAGCCATGAGCTGCCTGAGAGATGAGATAGAAAGAGATTGGGTTTGTTTTGCAGTGTTTAATTAAAAAGAAAAATATGCTCTTCCATTTAATACACTGCTTGAAGTCTCATGCAGAGAGCATTCATCATATGGCTTCTAAAGATCCATGATCTTCTAACAGAAAGGGATTCAGCTGCCAGGAGGGATGCTGCAGGACTAGGTTATGCCAGGTACAGGTGAAATAGTCCCTGTGCTGGATCTGGTGAAGAGCAGTTGGTTACAGAGAGTCATTGGGAACCAGCCTAATTAGATACAGGTGAACAGCGGGCAGCTCGAACAAGAAACTCTACACACACACACATTAAAGTGGGTAATAAAAGTCAACCCATTTCCAAAATTTTTAGCAAAATTGTTAAATGAAAAGAGCAAATATTTATTAACTTTTAATATCCATCACCTTTAAAATTTGTATTTAACAGAAACACAAATAATAATTCCAAAAGAAAAATTTGCTGGCCCTCTGTCGAGTCATATTTCAAGTCAAGGACAAGCATGACAAGCCATGAATATAAAAAATGGGCTCTGTAGAAAATGCCATGGTCGGAGGATTAGGAACAACCAGATTTTTTTATTCTTTCAAAATTGTACCAGAAGCAAGAGAGATGTTGACAGCAGCTCGTATCAAGGTGGTTTAAGCAATAATTTATAGAATGTATTACTCTCAATGGGTATTTTGGTTTGTACTCAAAGAAAAGGCTCATCCGTGTGTACCACTGCCAGATGCTTGGGCACAGGTAGATTACTATTCACCTGTACAGGTAATTAACTACAAAGCTGAAATTTAAATAACCTGTACCAAACTTTGAAAATCAAGAAGCCTGAAAGAGCCCTGGAAGTTGGCCAAGAAGGTTTTGGCATTTTTTCCATTTCTGCTAATTTTTCATACATCTTAATCACAATATTGAGAAGCCTAGAAACCCATTATTTTTGTGCCAATGCTCAAATGATCTGTCCTAGTTATAGGTAAAAAAACTAAATGTGAGCCATGAAGAATGCAAAGATTGTTCAAAGAGATAGAAAAACAGAATATAAATAAGCTACTTAGCACAGTTTATGCAAAATAGATGTTACTTTGTTAATGAGATTACAAGTCTGTTTGATAAAGTCAGCCACAGCGTCAATACACCTAGAAGTCCTAAGGCACTTGAATCAATAGCACAAGATGTGCTCATTAAAAAACAATCACTTTTTTATAGCAATAGAGCACACAAATAATGAATTAGGAATGGCTGCAGGGATCTTAAAAGTCACATCCACAGGGTTGCTACGGCAGTGCTTCTGGCGAGGCGATGGTTACACATTCGGCAGCAAAGCCGTCTCCAGACTCAACCAGGAAATGCATCCAGTTTCACAATAATCTCATTAACACTTTCCCTCAAAACCCAGAAACAGCTCATGCAGCTTTTCAACTACATCAACAACTTGAAGCAATTTACACCATGAAGACACAAATACTTGTATTAGAAAAGCAACAAAGTAAAAAATCAGCAAAGCAGGAGAGGGGTGGAAAAAAGCCTCTGGTAGAAATTGATATAAAATCAGCATTTCTAAAAGGTGCAGATAAACAAAGGCTTGATGCTAAGCAGTAAGGAGAAGTAATAAGCAGTTAGGCTGTGTGATCTTGATAATTTGTTAAAGGCTGGGTTTATCATGACACAAGCCATTATAACATTTCCAAACAAAAATTTTCCATCTAGAAACAAGCTTAAAAGGTCTGCTCTAAAACTTGCCCTGGGCAACCACAATCCTGAAGAGGACTGAGACCGAGAGCAGGTGTGTAATGCAAGTGCCTCCAAATGCTCTAGCAGTCAGAGCCCCACAAGCCTGCCTAGTGAGTGAAAAACTGATTAGCAAGTGGGAATAGAGACATGAATTTACTCTAGGAGTGTCTCAGCTGACACTGTTACAAGACTGCAACTGTCAGGATGCCCACATTTCAAGAGATAACCTTTAAAAATTAGACAAAGCACAGAAAACCTGCAAGGAAGTTTCAAGGATGGGCAAAACCTCCATATTTCCTGCTGTAAGGAATTAAGAGACCAGAGTGGGTAGCTTAATGGAGAAGAGACTGAGACATGACACTGCAAGGCCTAAGAACTTTCACATGGGAAGAACACCAGGTCTCCCAAAACTCCCTGACGCCCTGAGAAAGGTGCAGGCAGAACCAGTGGCTGAAAGCAGAACCATGGCAAGCTCTAAACCAGACATGAAGCAGGTGTTTTACATCATGAACAAGGCATGGAAAGGGACAGATGATTCTCTGTCTCCTGATATTTTCAAACAAAGTCTAAGGGCTTTTTGGGAAAACAACCCTCAATCGATTTATTGGATTCTGCAAAGGACATGGAAGGAAATTAAATTGTCTGTAATAATAAAGATATCAAGCTACCTGTCAAGCTAATAACCTTTATTTAATTTATGTTGGAAAGGAGAATAGACAATTTCGGTGTTCTAGCAGAACATCCAGGATAAAGATAGATCTAAATGCTCATTTAGCATTTAAATTTAATAACTTTAATATACATTTCAGGAAACCTTGTGCCTTGATAGCCCCAGGAACTAAAGCCCTTTTTCATCCAAAATGTTTTTTTCTGAGCAGTGTAAGCTTACCAACTTACCAATAGCATTTCCCAGCTTACCAACACTCATCCTGGGCTAGGGACCATTCTGGGAACACCCAGTCCTCTGAGGCCAGTTCCAACCTTGTCTCAGGAAGGAATAAGAGTTTTGACCCACTGGTGTGTTCTGGAAGGCTCTGTCTTTACTGAGCCAGTACCAAACTCCTGCTTCCTCTTTCGACCATAATGACAGAAATATTGATTTCATACTAAAAGTTTCAGTCTTACAGCAAATTTTACAGAGTCTTCTCTAAGAAAGTGCAACCTCAGCTCTGCCAGATCATCTTCTGTGCACATTGGCAATTTGCCTGTACCAAATGTGAGCATCTTGGCTTCTGCCAAGGCTCTTCAGCACCAGGTTTTCTTTCTTTATTGTGGCTCAGTCTTCACAGGCACATCTTACTCTTTCCACTCAGCACCAATAGGTACTTCTTTGCCTTTTTATATTCCCTACTAAAGACATCTAGAAATTTTAAGAGAACATTTTCCTTTGGAAACTGATTGAAACAAAATATTCAACAAGAATGTGGTGAAAATAATGTGTCCTTAACACACACACACACAAAGATGAGCAGTAAAAGTAATTCCTTCCAACAAGGTAGGTGCGATGTTCATAATTTCTGGTGTTAGTTGGAAAGTTTGGAAAATAGAAAGTCATTTGAAGTTTGAATTAATTCATTCGTGTTCACATTTCTTGCAAATAATCAAAATGACACAGCTGAAATAAGAGTTTTATTGGCTGTAAAATTAATGTTCCTTATATTCTTTCTCACAGGAAATTAAGTTTCTGATTCAAGCCAAAAGGAAAACTTTGAAAAGGCTGAAATCCCTGTTAACCATAAAGCAAACTTCGGGCAGGCCCACCCTGCAGTGCCGTAGGGGTATCAAGCAACCGGTTCTGCTTTTCCAGTGGGTGAAAAGTCAGTGACAAGTTCACAAAGCCCATGAATCCATCTATTTTCTCAAACACACCCAAGCTTCACAGATCAGCTAGGAAACCATATGTTCCTGTGTCAGTAATCCACGCCTGGCCCACATTCCCAGTTTTCCTCTGGCGGTGGCAGACGACACGCGAGGCATTGCTGCCGCAAGCACCGCTGCCCGCCCGGCAGCAGAGCTCTCTTGGCTTTACACAAACCATCCCAGCCAGCCCAGGCAGGGAATGAACTGCCTTCATGGCAAAAATGCCTTTGACCTCGTTTCCACTGCATTTGTCCTGCTTCAATATGGAAACTTGCATTGCAGGTCTGCCACACTGAGCAGCCACCAGCCAAGTTTTGTGTTCCTCACTGCTGAGACTGAAGCTGGCAGCAGCCATTTCACAAGGATGTTGTACAAACGTGGAGGGTTGAGAACTTTCTTATTCTTCCTCAGCAGAAATGAAGCACTTCCAATCCATCAGGTGCCAGGACCTGAACCACCAGAGGCAGGTGAGACAAGCAAGTCAAGCTACTTACTTCACCTCCCCTGACTCGCATTTGACAGAAGGAAATTGTATCACAGGCACACAAAGTAACTCAATTTAAAAAGTCCAAGTGAATGTTTTGCCCCTGTATGCAGGTATTTAGCGCCCATAAACGTCATTATGGTGCATAGCAGGTGTATCAAAGAGAAGTATCCCCTGGCTCATTTTGTAATGTCACAGTGCTCAGAATTCAGTCACAGACTTCACTCTCAAAGATTGAGCTCTCTGATTACTCAAGATATTTTTATATAAGAACATTAGTTAGGAAGGAATTTTAAAAATATGCCAGAAGAGTGTTCATCAAATACTGCAACTATTTTTCAAACCCAAACAATAACAATCACAATAGTCTAAAAGAAAACTGAATTAAATTTTCATGCACAAAGAAAAATTCTAAGGAATTTATTGATCACAGCTGACAGATAACTATTCAAGGAAGGAATTATCTGGCAACAGATGGGCCTGTAATAATATTAATATCTTCACCATCTGGCTTTTAATCCATGCTTTTCATCAGTAGATCATAAAGTACTTTAGGAATGGGGTAAAATATCTTGTAGGAAAAGGCAGAATAAGATATAATGAAACTGAAGCTGAACAAGGATAAGCAAGAAATAAGACACACTCCATTTGCTCTTTTATCAATTCCAACAGCAGGTAATTAACAAAACAAGGAATTTGCCTGTAAGCATTATATTCTCCATCACTTGTAAAAAGACAGGACCTCAAATATCTTACAGTTCAAAAATTTTCAAACTTCAAATAGTTCTTAGGTGAGGTTTTTGGCCTCCTGAAAACAATAGGTGAAGAAAAAAAGGTGAACACATAAATACCTCTTTCCCCTGAAAGTCTAAAAATCTACTGCATTTCCCCTTGGTTCCAGCCTACCCACCTACCCAATTAGTGAAGCAAACCTTGTACAATCTTTCTGGATGCTTGCACAGAACTGCTCACAATATGGTTGCAAACCTAAAGGTGTAGAGGACTATAAAATGACTAATCATCTTTAAAAAAACTGATTAAGAAGACCAATGCATGCAAAGCACAGTTCTGCCATAGGCTGGTGACCAGATGGGAAAAACAGAAATACTTGAACATTTAAAAGACTCTTGGATTCTCTGGCACATCTGCCCCCCAAAATCATACATTTTCAACTTTACTAAGAAAGACCTTCCTGAGTTTCACTGTTCCACAGCTGGTCTTTGGAAAGAATGCTGTTGGTACAGCATCACCACAATCACTTGCTTCTTGCCTCAGTGGTTTAGTCTGAAAACTCTTCAGAGCTGAGACCGCACGTGTGCTTGTGTGGAATATACAACAGGGTCCTCACCCTGAGTGAGCATTTGAGCTCTACTGTAAAATTAACAATATATCTAGAAAGAAGGTGCTTATTATTCAGAATGGCCTGTACAGTGTTAGCAGATGACAGAGCCCACTGCTCAAAAGGCAGCAGCAGCCTCACATATTGAGCCCTGCCCAGCCCGACATCCAAAGGTTTCAAAGCCCTGCATTACTTCAACACACACTTTTAAACTTTGTTGTTGAGTAACTTTGTGAGTGAACCTCAGTAGTACTGGGATCACAGACCTACACAAACAAACCAAAGTCCAAAAAGAGATATTGGCCTGAGCAAAGGGCAGAATGTCCATCAGGGAAGAAAGGAAGAAAGCAGGATAAATAAGATCCAAACTTGGAGACCTTAGGATCTGGCTTGGCATGGTTGCTGGAGAGGAAAATGAGCGTAGGTTACGTATTGTCAGTGTTTGTGAGGGAGCTGCCTGGTTATGTTCTCTTTGCTGGGATCTTTATGCCCGTGACTTTACTCCTGCTGCTGCTAATTGTCTACTTCAGGATCAAACTAAGAGAAGGTGAGTCAGAACCTGGGGACAAAGACTGGGGAGGCAGACAAACCTTCTCATTCAACAGACAACTTAGGCTTGTACCATTAACTAAATTGAAGACAACTATGATCAGAAACAATTTTATTAAGTTGTACTGTATTTTAGACCATTTTCTGTTTAAAAAACACTACAGGTATTTGTTTAGAACTTGATTTGACTCCTCACTTTAAATGTTGTGGTTTTATATACTGTACTATAGGAGATTTTACTGTTTTACACTATAGGAGAGGCAATCAGAATGAAAAAAGAAGGGCAGTTAAAGTACATTTTCTTCTGTCTTTACACTGTGCAAATTTTCAGTGAGACAGGTAGCAGCAGTTATACCCTATAAGTAATTGGCCTTTGAGTATGTGTCTGTGCTCTTTCAAAAGTATGTATTTGCTTTTACTTTGTACCTAAGTGCATATTTGCCATGTTGCCTTTTCTATTTTAAAGTCAGCTTAACATCACTTCAAAAATCTATCTTCTGAGTAAAACAAAACCAAACACCCACCCTAAAGCAAATGTGCAGTGATTGTAACACAGCTGTGTGCTGAGAATCAAGGCTGCTCACATGGCCCAGCTGGGCTTCACTTGTAGCAGGCAGGGAGTTTCTTTCAGACAGGAAAATCCTGTACCTCAGACCATCCAGTCCTGATGGGATGATGTTCATGCCCTCCAGCATTGGGTCCCAGCTGCAGCAGCAGGTTCACACACGCTCTTGTTTTAGGGTTCCAGCTGCCAAAGGCAGCCCTGGGGCACATCCGATCAGAGGCCTCAGCCATTCTTTCCTTCAGCTCTTGGAAGCACACTCGTGCCAACGCTGGGCTGAGCCTGTTCCTCAGATTATCTGTCTTTTGAACATTTTCTCCATATGGAGTGCCAGGAGAGCTAAGAGCACAGCCTGGGTTTTCTCTGTAAACTGCAGATGCTCCTGATATGGCTTGGTGAGAGCCCTGCCTGGGCAATGTTCCACAAATCCCACCAGAGGTTTCAGCCCCAGCAGAGACCGGGCTGGGGCAGGGAGGCCAGTCCTGTCCTGTCCACGGGGCTCTGCAGATCAGCTGAGACCTCGCACCAGGCTGGCCCGGGGTGCATCAGCCCAACAGGAGAAGGATTCACCCACCAGTGCAAGGCCAGGAAAGAAATCTCACTTAGATGCAATGGCCAAACACTGTAATTTGTGCACTCAGATTTTGCCATATCCTGAAAATTTGGCCACTTAACGTAAGAAAGGTCATATGCAGCCAGAAATGTAAAACTAACTTCCTGTTCTGTGCAACATCTCCAGGCATTTAGATCTGAGGCTTTAACAGAGGGAAGGTGTTTGTTTGCTTATGAGCACATACTTCAAGTGACCTTCAGGCTGCTAAAACTCAAACATTTCCTGTTCAAGATGTGCTTTCAGATGATGAATTAATCTGCAAGGGAAGCCTGCTCCATATGCCTAACCCAGCCCTGCCTTGGGTTACAGATTATTCTTGGAGAAAGGTGCTGATGGTTTTTCANATATATATATATATGTATAATGTAAGTCAGACATTAGTTATTATGAAATAATACTGAGCTGCTACTGAACTCCCTGTTACCTGGTGATGCTCTCACTTTTCTATTCCAGCTACGATGAAGCAAGCCAGGAAAAGCAGGTGGGCTACTGATCCTATCAGTTCAAGTATTTTGCTGGGGCTCAGAACATATTTTCAGTAAGCCAGATGTACCCATCTGAAAAAAACCCCACAGACATTTGCATTCATGATGCATGATCAACTGCTGAAACAGACTGTCCTGCACTTTTTTTTCCACAGAATTCTTATCCCCCTTAGGTACACTTTCTGCAGGTCTGTAAATAATCTACAGCACCAGATGTTAGATTCTGCTTCTCTTACAGCACAGAAAATCTAGCTTTGGATTTGTAATGAGTTTCAGCAAGCAATGGTTTAATAAATTTTCTGAGATTAGTAATCAAGGGTGTTAAGAGAGAGGTGAATGAGGTAGTTGGCAGACTAATTTGCCAAAGGAATACTGCTGCTGAGCTTCTCTCTTTCACAACTGAGAAGGATGCTTGAAGGGAATCATCTGGCTTTTCAATGCCTCAGGAAAGGAGACGCTCAGTTTGCAGATCACAGGTGCTCTGGCTGGGATTCTCAAGAGGATGTGAGATTAATTCCTGTCTATGCAATACTTTTGGCATTGCATTTCCAGCTCTGTCTCCAAGATCTTCTTTTTCTTGAGCTGAGACTCTCAGAGACCAACCTACTGTTTTGGCCTCCAGCCAACTTACACAAAACATACTGAGCAACTCTCCCTGTACAAGCAAGTAGAGCCAGCTTTAGCTTAAGACCATCAGGTAAGAGAAACAGCCGCAGATAAGCTTGAGAACAGACTCCTTCAAATGCTATCTCTCCTACAGAATAACAGAAATTCTGCAGGTTTCAGCTACCTATTCCCCTAGATCTCTTATANAAATTTGGCCACTTAACGTAAGAAAGGTCATATGCAGCCAGAAATGTAAAACTAACTTCCTGTTCTGTGCAACATCTCCAAGCATTTAGATCTGAGGCTTTAACAGAGGGAAGGTGTTTGTTTGCTTATGAGCACATACTTCAAGTGACCTTCAGGCTGCTAAAACTCAAACATTTCCTGTTCAAGATGTGCTTTCAGATGATGAATTAATCTGCAAGGGAAGCCTGCTCCATATGCCTAACCCAGCCCTGCCTTGGGTTACAGATTATTCTTGGAGAAAGGTGCTGATGGTTTTTCACACACTAATAAAACAACAAAAAATAGTGCAATGCCAAAACATTGTGCAATTCAGTACCTGTGAGGAAATAGGAAGGCTAAGTATGAAGAGAGTAGTTTTCTTTCTTGAAAGTGGTTGAAATGAAAGCTAGTGACGTTATTGCATTTGACTTCAGAAAAAAGCAGGGGTTTTCCCTTTCAGTAAATTATCAGTAAATTATATATATATATATATATATATATATATANATTCATGATGCATGATCAACTGCTGAAACAGACTGTCCTGCACTTTTTTTTCACAGAATTCTTATCCCCCTTAGGTACACTTTCTGCAGGTCTGTAAATAATCTACAGCACCAGATGTTAGATTCTGCTTCTCTTACAGCACAGAAAATCTAGCTTTGGATTTGTAATGAGTTTCAGCAAGCAATGGTTTAATAAATTTTCTGAGATTAGTAATCAAGGGTGTAAGAGAGAGGTGAATGAGGTAGTTGGCAGACTAATTTGCCAAAGGAATACTGCTGCTGAGCTTCTCTCTTTCACAACTGAGAAGGATGCTTGAAGGGAATCATCTGGCTTTTCAATGCCTCAGGAAAGGAGACGCTCAGTTTGCAGATCACAGGTGCTCTGGCTGGGATTCTCAAGAGGATGTGAGATTAATTCCTGTCTATGCAATACTTTTGGCATTGCATTTCCAGCTCTGTCTCCAAGATCTTCTTTTTCTTGAGCTGAGACTCTCAGAGACCAACCTACTGTTTTGGCCTCCAGCCAACTTACACAAAACATACTGAGCAACTCTCCCTGTACAAGCAAGTAGAGCCAGCTTTAGCTTAAGACCATCAGGTAAGAGAAACAGCCGCAGATAAGCTTGAGAACAGACTCCTTCAAATGCTATCTCTCCTACAGAATAACAGAAATTCTGCAGGTTTCAGCTACCTATTCCCCTAGATCTCTTATATTGAAAAAGAAAAAGAGAAAAAAAGGAGATAATTTTTCATTACTAAAATCAAGGCTGCCTTGCTTCATTGTTAAATAAGCATTTAATTTTTCTCTGTGCAGCAAGAGAGAGGTTCTGCATAAATATATCAATATAGAAATACCTTATAAATAAAACCAAATCATCTGACAAAACAGCACACATTTCTCCTGAACAATTAGCAATGACAAGTATTTTATGGGGTTTTAAAATTTTTTTTTCTCTGTTTCTCCATCCTTCTTCAAATTATCTCCAAGCCTCCAACAGCACAAGCATGTTCTGAAGATGTCCGGTTATGTGGGCAGCAAGCATTTTTCTGGTCTGTCTGTACCACAGGCAGCATTGGGAGGATCAGGCCAGTTTGAGGTTCTCACAGCACAGGCACAGTTCTGTAAAGCAGAACATGAATTGCCAGTATAAACTAATAATGCTCTTTGCTGTTGCTCTTTCTGATTGAAAGCTGTGGAGGCAAATGAAAGCAGCATTTCTGCTGATGTCAACAGTTTGTGTTAGCGCTTCACTGGGCACAGCAACAGCCCCAGACTCACAGTCAGAAGATTTCCCTCTAGGATCATGGGCCAACTAATAACAGTGTGCTCTTTAGACACCTTCACCCTAGTAAGATTAGTTCTTATTAATATAACCCAACTCTTTTCTTTTATAAAAATTCACCAGAAGAAATAAGCATATTCTTATGAAATTTTTGTGTTGTTTGGATTATTTTTCAGATGAGGAGGAAATGGTCATGGCACAAGATTCCAGGAATGCCTTCCTGAATCACCGTGGCCAGCGTAAGAAACCCAGGAGATCCGGACAAAAAGAGAACAGATACAAGAACTCAAGGATATTTAAGGGAGCTTCACGTCTCAGGAAGCAAGCTTAAACCCAGTACTCAGTGCTGCAGGTTTAATAATACCTGGCTGTAAATTAATACCACAGAGGAAAACAAAACTGGAGAGGAGAAGCCAGTGCTGTGTCGTCCTAATGAAACAGCTGCTGCCATCCAGAGAGTTCTTGCAAGCACTAAGCGGCCCTTTGTGCAGCTTGGCAGAGACCAGAGGCCCCCTGCAATGAACTGCGCTGGTTCCCTCGCGTGACACAGGATTTTGGGGGGTGGCAGCGCCCCGCTCACCAGCCCCTCCCTGCCCTAGCAAGGAGAAAGCGACATAACGAGCTCCTGAGAGAGCTGAGCTGGCACATACAAGGCAGGCAGCCTTATGAAATCGAGATGCATAAGTAACAAGTTGATATCAAGCACTGACATCTGGGAAATTGAAAAGGGTTTTGAAGGGGAACTGACATTTATTAGCTTGTACACTTTGGGAAAGATTGTGGGTATTGTAAAATATCCTTTCCATGGAATTTGGAACCAAAATGTAACAGTAGCAGGAAACAAAAAGATTTCTCTTTGCTAACTGAAAATGCCAAATTTTGAAACCATGGAAAGATTCAGTCAGTATTCTGTAAAACAGCTATTATTCTCCTCTAAGGACAAATGGATGACTTTTGCAAATAAAAAACCGCAGAAACATGGAGTTATCTTTCTTGTGTGTCAATTGACACACATTTTTTAAAAAAATCTTCCTCCCTGCTCCCCTGTAGCTGTAGATGTACAGTTTTTAGTGCATCTCAGATTGCCTGTGGCAGATGGTCCACAACAATGCAACTCAAATTGTTTGCAAGTACTACTGGCTTTTAGCTTCTCTGATTCTGACTCTCAAGTTTAAACCCAAACTGGCAAGGAATGAGAAGTGACTGTCATTACTGTCCTCAGTGTTTACTGTCCCTGTCTACTAATGATTGCTGTCCACAATTACCTTTCATTAAAGCTATTTGTTATTGCTCATCCTGCCAGAGTAGATAATGCCTTGTCTGAGATTACGTGTAGTTTGCACAGTTTCAGTTCCAAAGACTTTTAAGAACTCCTTGGAATCATTTTATAGAAATACTAATGAGGCCATGTCCACAAGTTTAAAAAAACCACTGTAATTTATCAAAGTCTGGGGAGGAAAAAAGAATTTAAACAGAATTTACCCTTACACTCTCTCCCATTTTAATACTACCCGAATATAAAAAGACATAATTCATCACACTGGTTTGCATCTGTGCAAATAACATAGAATACATTGCACAGCTGAAGAGACAAATGTTTGCAATTGCAAACACAGTCTTTTGCAAGGAAGTTGAGACAGCTGCTGTGAAGAATTTACTTTCCACATTTAAGAAGGATGCTGCCTTCTTAAAGCAGTGATCTGGGATATTGATCAGATGCTAAAGGAATTCTAACATACTGAATCCCAAACACTCACTCTCTCACTGCCCAAGAAAAGGACCACATGTAAAAAAACAGAATGAAAATTGATTTTGTTAATTCCAGTGTGTCTGAGAATGGGGAGATTTGAAATGTCAAGAAGCGGTAACACTCTTAAAGAGCATTTCATTGTAAAATAGAGGTATGGATACCAAAAATAACACTATATACACACACACTCAGTGCTGTTGACAGAACTGCTTATTGAGCTGTAACTGCTAACATGTAGGAGGATCTGACACTCACGACTTAGTAACATGCAATGAAAATTCTCAGGCCTTGTTTTCAGTTCCGTTACCAAACAGTGTCGAGAAATGTTTTCATGCTACCAGCATGAAACACACCATGGTATCCCATATAATTCCTTAAAAAAGGAAAAATATATATTTAAATAACAACATAGAATGACATCTTTGTCTAGATAAACTGTACAAGCATTATCTAAATATACATGAAGAGAGTAATTGCAAGGAAATAACTCATCTTCAATTACTGCTGTCACTTGAAGAGTCCTCTCTCTTCCTGTCTCTAGCAATAATGCCAAGTTACTCTACTCCACCTCCAACCAGTAAGCACATTTAAAACCTTCCTGCCTGTGACTGTTTCCCCTTCGCTTCCCAGAACAGAATTTAATGAGAATTTAAGGTCTCAACATTTAAGTTGGGAAGGTACTGAGAGAGATGGTAAAGTGATAAAGGATTGAGAAACCACTTTTGGCTGGGGAATGACTGAAGAGAGTGATTGATAGGTGCCTATTCCACTGTCTCCAGTGATGCTGTCCAAGGATGCTAGAGCAGTGGCAGGTTCAAAAGACACAAAAAGTGCTTTTGGTTCTTTTTTTCCCTTAAGACACACAGAAGGATTAAAATGTCTGCCAGAGGAAATTTTTAAAAAGCAGTTAGCCAAAAATCCAGAGGCAGAGAAATACTGATAGAGACTGACAGACCAGTAAGTCTTTGAAAATCGCTCAAGGCTGGAAGAATATTTGGGAAAGTACTACTTTCTAATATACTAATCATAGTTACACACACCCCAAGGCAAATACCAGTAGCCTCAGAGACAGAGATCTGGGAGAGTTACTCACTTAGCCTGGCCCAGCAGAGACTTTCATATAGACTTACCTCGAAAAACTCTGGTAGTATTTGCCTCAAACCAAACAGAATATTTTAACACTACAGGAATTATCACAGCATTTCTAATGCTTGTAATTTGTATTAATATTACTACTCTATCTTTTTTTCAAGTGCAGTACAAAAGCCCCAGACAACTGAGCAGCCTGAAAATCAGAAGTTTCAAACCTTCCCAAGGTGTAGTCAGTGTTTTATTCCATCTGTTTGGAATTGTTCCATGTCCATTGTTCCATGTCTTCTGTGGCCCAATTAAAAGTTGCTATTCAGCTTGACTGTCAAAGAGAAGAATACTTCAAGAAACACTTTGTACTACAGTTGCTCATTGCTTTGAGCCATAAATCTTTTGTTTAAAGTTTTTCACTGGAGTTGCCCTTCACCAAAGCTTTATCTAGGAATAATCTGTAGAACAAGTCCAACATTTATTATGAACCCTGAGGTTATCACTATTAAAAAGGAAGATGTATTAGGTGCTTTTTGTAAGACCCACATGACTCACTTTTCTAAGTATTTAAGCAGAGTTAATGACTGTAATTGCATTTGAAATTGCCCATGTATTATAACGCTGATTTGTGAAGTGCCTTGATAACAATTTCTTTCTTTGTGTGTTGTAGTTTTTGCTGTAGATATATTACATAGAAAAAGGTAACAATGAGACTTCAGAATTGCACAATATTCCAGAACATTTGAATAATTACATACAATCTGAATCTGTAAACCTTGTCTATTTTTACAACTGATCACACTTAGGGCTTATGTTTTCCTGCATGACAATGGCTGCTTAATTAGTACATATTTAATCAATGCAAGTGACAGCTATGCACAAGCTATGCCGACCTGAAAATACTAACAATTTTTCACTGAAAAAGGTTGTATTAGTATTTGAAGAAAGACATATCTCAGTGAAAATAATATTTTTTCTAGAATATTATATTTGCAGTTTTAAGGATTAAATACAATTAATTAATTAAATACAATTAAACCAATATTGATCTAGTGTCTAACTAATCAGACCAATCCAAAATCAGTGAATGAATTCAAGCAATATGCTTTCCTCCCACCAAACGAAATCTGCAATACTACACCATATTAAAAATACCTTAAAGATTTTTATATAGCTTTTTCTTACACTTTTGCAGGAAAAATCCAGTAAGGCATCCTTCTAAAATGCACGTGTGTCAATTTTGACCTACATTTATAGATCCCAAACTTGCAACTTCTTTGACAACCTCTGTACTCACGCAGTGTTGTGGCAGCATTATCAGGCTGGATGGGGTTCTCCTCCCCTTTTTGAAAAGCAGAATACCTCTGGTTTTGAAGCAAAGCAGGTAAGACTGTTACCTGCTAACTCTCCAGGTAATGTGGATGCAGCTGAGAATGACTACAGACGTATAGAAATTAACAAGTCTGTTACTGTTGTCATATGTTATCCAAACTATGCAGAGCCAAAGCTAACGAGCACTTCTGTTACACAAGTGTGCTGACAGATGGCAGCCGTCTAAACTGAGAATAGCACCAAAAATACATTGCTCAGAAGTGAAGAAGAATGCAGTGAGAAGTTTTATGATTTGTTTTGTTATCTGAAAACCACAGTAGATCCTATCTCAATGAACTCAGTAGAACCACTTGCAGACTGAGGGGCATTTCAACTTCCAGTATGATGTTCAAATCTCCTCTGTTTTGGCAGCTGAAGATTTCTTCTCTAAACTACAGAAATCAGGAGTTTGTTGGAAGATGTTTAAAATACACTGGTACTTAAGTACCAGGTAATCCTGCCACCCTTCTGGCAGCCCTGCAGACCACTTGCACTAATCCCTGTTTTTTAAGGTTCTGTGACCTCTAGAATTGCAGTTCTCAGAAGTAATCTGCTCACTTCAAATATCCTACAAGCTCATGTCTGAGTGCCAAAAGTCATACAGAGAATAAACAACTTTATTTTATAACAGAATTACAGAAAGCAAAATATCACTTAATACAACTTTAAGCTACTATAAATCTAATTTCGCATTTTAACTATACACAGAATCAACAGCAAAAAAAAAAAAACCCAAACAAACAACCCCCCAGCAAGAACAAATTAAAAATAAACCCCAATATAATTAACATGTTTTTGCCATGGCAGTCTCAACTGATGGTACTCTCTTATTACTTTATGAGTGGAGTTCATCTTACACCTTTTATTTAGTAGCCTAAAAACCTGCATTACCATTAGAGGAAGCATGTGAAACATATACCTTCTCTGTAACAGAAATGTCAGTTCTAACATGGAGACACAGTGAGGTTTAATACAAAGCGAGCATTCTACACATGTATCCAAATAATGGAAGTATTGAAATTGAGACACAGTAAGAAAAAAAAAAGCACTACGGTTTTAAGCTGCCTAGATCATCTCTTGTTGGAAAAAGAGAAAGATATTTTGTTCTTCTTTCTTTCCTTATCTGGAATGCTGCAGACAGCAAAAAGTCTGCAAAAAGTTGAGCATTGGCACCAAAGTGCAAAAAGAACACAGTGCTCAGTCAGAAGAAATCTGTCTGCAACTCCTTCTCCTCTACAGACTGCCACACCATCTCTGCTCCACAGAGAGGAGAACCTTAGAAAAGAAAGAGTTACAGAGATACCAGTATAAAATTTATCCAAAGAAATATATTTTTTCAAATTTTAGCAAATGTTTTATTTTTATAAAAAACTTCATTATGTGATATCATATATTTACCTGAATAATCTGAAAAAAACCTCTGTAAATTACTCCAGTAAGAGATTTCACTTGAAATATCTGAAAAAAACTATATCTAAATTAGTAAAGATCCTCCTTCCTGCACAATTACCACCTGCTCCAGTGAACAATGATTTCCTGACTTCTTTTGTTCACTTTCATATAATTAAGAATCGGTTTCAAAAATACAAGTATTTGTGCAAAAGAAGATTATACCCTCTAGAACTTCATTTAAAAAAACCCCAAACTCTAAGATTGTTAAGAAGTGGTTATAAAAATAAACAAGAAAGACTGTAAGGGAATATAGACCAAAGATGTTAAAATGGAGTTTGGTATTGGCATTTAAGTTGTGAACATCTGGCCATTGTTGGTAGGCCTGGTGGATTCAGTGGAGTCATGATGACTTGGAATGACTACAGTTCTTCGTGGTCAGTGACATTTTTATTTCTGGAAGAAAAAAAATATATGGAAGGTTACATAAGCATTTGTAACAGATACCATGTCAATGTCACATCAGAGTCAGAAAGTAACTTTCTCTATGCAGGGTTTTTTTGGGTTTTTTTACAAGAAGGGAAGATTACTTCATTAGAAAAATGTTGCATTGACTAAAACCCCCTTCAGTCATTAGGCATAGAGTACTACACTTTCTCAAAGTACTTATCTTGCTTTAGAGCATTTTTTCCCTCTCAAAATTCCCACGTTATTTTAATTGCAGCCACGTGCACAGTTTACTGAAAATTTTAATCCACAATCTAGAGCATAAATAAAAAAGGAAGGTACTTGTTCAATTCAGAATCAGAATGCAGTTACCTTTTACTTTTATTAGAGAAAACCAGTCTACACAAAGAATACTGCTGTAGTTATCAGAGCTTTCATCACCTCAGAAACAACTACGCAAAATTCATTGCATGACTCCATTGCCTTAGCCCAGGAGAGCAAAAGGCTCTTGACAGATACTCAAGGCACTTCATGTGGCTTTCTTTTGTTTAGATGCCTAAACCTTTTCCCTTAAGTTTAACTGAAAGGCATCATCAGTCAAACAAGTCTCCAGGTCTAACACAAAAGCAGCATGGAGAAATGTCCTCTTTTATTCTCTCACAAGCATTGAAGACCAGCAACCTGTAAAGCGATTGGCCAACTCAGACAAGAACATCTGACACACTCCAGTCCTTTGCAAACAACCATTCCACAATGTGTATGTTTCTCAAAAATGCAAAAAAATCCCAAAACCCTCAGACAATGGAAGGAATTCTTTGAATGCTCTTTTCCCCAAATAAAATTTTTACAAAGGAGTTATTTGATGAAATAAATATTTGATGAAGGAACAAAATCAACTTTGCAGCTGGTCACTAATGCAGAAACATGGTGCAAACCTGCCAAGATAATTTTTTCCTCCCATGACTCAGTCCCTTCTAAAAAGATGTAATTACTTCTATGGGACAGATTGTGTTAAAGACTGATTCTGGATTAAGGTAGCATGAAGAACCTGGCACATTCTACACACATATAAGAGAAGAGGCAATCCCTTCTTCCAATACCTTTAAATTCACACTGATTAATAGTGGATTCAAAATGTGATGGTAGCACGTAGAAAAGTAAAACCCTGCAAATCTAAACTATCTGTTCTGCTGTCTCAGTGTATCTTTCTACCTTCGATCCTGTGATAAAAGTGCTGAAAATATGCAAGGGCTGGTTTGAGTGTGCATGTTTAAAGTTGCTGTGTACCAAGGGACCAGTGAAATCACCAAAGCACAGGCATTCCCCTTACTGCATCCCCCTTACCTGATGTGGGGACCCATCAACACCCCCCTATCTCACAGCTCAGTACAGTTCCCTGTCCTCTCCTGTGCTTTTAAACCAAAACTGGAGCATACGTGTTATAATAATTTTCAGTGTCTCTAAGCAACAGTCACGAAACAAACTCAACCAAATGCTGAAATAAAGGTACAATGAAAGAACAGACATTTGTGCAGTGTTTCTTATTTTTGGTGCTTTTCTTTCCCCAACTGTCCCTCACAAGCAACCCCGCCTCCAGTGTTATTTTTGGTTTCTAGCATTATCTAATGTGACAATAATTTTTAAAAGTATTAATGCTACAACCTGAATATCCAGGTAAGTGCTCATCTAGCACTTCCGAACATGATCCATGTTTTCCCCTAGCTTGTACATTTATGAACAAAAAATAGTAATTTATTTTTCAAACACACAATCCAACCAAATCTGAAGAAATTTTCTGGAGGCAGCCCAGACTTAGTTCTACTGTGCTTTACATCCTGAAAAATTATGTAAATTTATATGCTGAGAAGCTCAGAGGAAAACTAGCCAGAAAATACTGTCTAAACACACATGACCAAAACAAACATTGTAGTTCTAGCACAATCTGTATGAGGTCAGGAAAGGCAATTGGAACCACTTTGACACAGAAGATGGATAAACTTCCTGTCTGCAGGCAGAGGGCAGCCCATTCTACACTCATCCTTGTATTGTCCATGGCATTCAACATTGCTGCTCTATGCAGTACTGCACATAGCAGGAGCTCAGGACAAACTCTCAGGAGGGTTATGTGCACAGTGATGAGACCCAACAATTCTGCCAGCAGATGAGAAAAACTCTCACCCCAACACCCCACCACAGGCAGTCTCCTAACTGACCATATCCATGACAACAGCTGGCAATGGATATTAGCTCTACCCTTCCCCTTGTGCTACACACAAGCATCTTCCCCTACTACCCAGATGTTAAGAAAAGAGACACTTGTAGGTAGATTAAATAAACTAAGGTTTTAGTCCAAGTCTTTCAGCTGAAAATATGCATCTGTGATCAGACTAACTCAGGAAGAGTCCAATTCCTTGATAACAGTCATGCTCCATGGAACAGCATTCAATAGATGCACTTCCTGTCCTCTCAACTGATACTTGAATCTTTTCTCTTCTGGATCCCAGAAGTGATACTCAACAGTTAAATCTTCATCTTTTAGGAAATTCAGGCACAGCAATAAAATGGACCTTTTCAACATGACAAATTATCAGGAATATGTGAAAAACACCCTCCACTCTAGTAGCTTACAACAAATTTGGAATCAAGCCAGTGTCTCATTTTTCATATATTCCTGGCACTTCATGGCTGTGCTCAAGTCTGCTAAAACTGCAGCTTGAAATTTATAACGGATGGTTTTCTTGGGTAAAGAATTTTGTTCAATACTAAGGGAATGCCTGCCTGTACAGGGCATAGAGTCTCTTGTCCATGGGCCACAACCACCATTGTATAAAATACTGAACTAGGGAAATAAGAATCATGAGTACCCTCATTTCTTTAAAACATATAAAATGTATTTCTTGTACCTTGTGTCCCCCTACATCAACATTGATCAAAGTGCACATTAAAAGCTCAAAGTTGTACTAAAACAATTTTCCTTCTTGAGATGTTCCAATAACACCGCTGCTCTTCTAGCTAAATACAGAGGCTGGTCAGTAAAAAATCAGAGGTCTCCTAATGAATGCTTAAACCACTGGTTTTTACATTTCTTTATAAATCTCTCCCATTGATACAACCATTTAACCATTAACAAAACCTTTTTCATGAATCTGAATCTACCATTAACAAAACCATCAATTTTTAAAAAAACTGAAGCTTGAGTCTCATACCAACAGCATGACAAGCACAGGAAATCTGAAGCTTTACACCCCCAAATGGTTACAGAGCTTTAAGACATTAGCCTATAATGAGTACAAGAGCAGATGTATTCAGTGTTCATCCTGCTCTTTCTATTGAATACATGAAGGAGAACTGTATTGTATTTTTTTCCTTTTATTTTCTCAACCTAGAAAGGAGGGTCTAATACACTAACACGACTTCAAATAGCTTTTTCAACCGATAAAAGGCTTTAAAACTTGAGCTTCCAATACATTTACCTTCTTGCCTGGGAAAATGATAAAAGGCCAAAAATTTTAGTGTGTTTAGGATTAAGGATTAGCTGACTAAACTGAAACGTCCAAGTGTGTCCTTTCACAACTGAAAACTACACAGTCTTCCCACTAAACAAGCAAGATGTTAGGCAAGAGCTGTAATTGTGCAGGTAAACAGAAAAGCGTGACACATCCTTCATATTTTGCAGAAATAGCCCAAACTCACTTCAATATAAACTATAACAACTTGACCAAACATTGTAGAAAATGCTGTGAGAGTACTGTGACAAAACTGGGAGACGCATATAGGAACATTTGCAACTGAAATTTATGTCAGATTAGACCTAAGATAAAAATTCTTACACTAACAGTCTTCTATTAGCACCTGTTTCAACTCGTCCTTCTGGGAATGCCTACCTTAAAGATGCCCCATATTTTTCAGGTGAAAAGACATGAATGCAGTAGAAAATTGATGCCACATTTTCCTGTGTTAATTAAGCCTACCTGAAGTATTTGCTTGAGGGCATTTTTGATTTTAGTCTTCATCTTCCTCAGCAAGTTCACTTTCTTTGTGCACCACCACTCTCGTCACAGACATGTCAGGGTGCTGTTCTTTGGCTTCTTTGATTGCCTGTGCCAGGGCCTGCAAATATATTTGAAATATGGAACTTAACAAAACCAAAAGGACATTCATGTGGGGCCACAGAATGGAAGAGTACCTGTAGAAAATTTGGTTATAATTTTTTGGAACTGTAAATTCCTGAACTTGAGATCAAAGTTAAAAAAACCAACCAACCCCAAACCAAACTAACTCCCAAAACACAAAACCCGAACAGAAGGAAAAAAAAAACAAAACCAAAAAACAAAAAACCCCCACCACGTTAAAAATTTACCAAGATTTCCAGGAAGTAACCATAAAGTTATAAGATAACTTTTTAGCTCATCTTAGGACAAAAAAAGTTTTTCTATATCCCCAAACTTTTTAAACTTCTGCAAAAGATCTAACAAATAATGCCTTAACAAGAGTTAAGAGTGGTACAGAAGAACAAGAGTGCCTTTCAGTTTCCTGAACAAAACAGAAAGATAATTTGGAATGTATCCTAAGTATAGTACTGAAACTCTGGAATAAGATCATAGCAGAAATTTGTCAGCACAAGAATCCCATTTTTCTCCTTGTATTAGTTTAAGAGAAATTTCTGTAGCTTAATTCAGGGAAGTGTAAATGCAAGTATCATTCAGTTGCTTATAATGTGCCCCCATTTTAAGAAATTTTATCATCTTAAGAAATGTACCAATATACCCAGTTGGATCAGATGACCATCATAGGTTCCTTCCAACTGAAATGTAATATTTTATTCTACATCACAGTCAATCCTACTAAGGGAATATGTACAGGACACATGATGTGCATTGGTACAATACTGATGTTTGCTGTTTGTGAACAATCAAACCATAAACAATGAAAAAACCCTAAGACTCTAACTGGCAAATTACAACAAGTAATACAAACCTTTGTATTTTGAAACTCCAAATTGAAATATTATTCTCCTATTGAAAACTGTTTTAGTGGTATAGGGAGCTAACAGACAAAATAAAAAACATCCAGCACGTAGCTTGGGCATTTAAGAAGCTCCATATTCGCTTAAGAAAAACTGGTGGATATTTCTCAAATCTCTTAAAAGCTGGTCACTGCTGTTTTAAGCTTCAGTGATTAAAATTGTATTTTGTACTTCCTTTTTTATAATTTCATTTTTTACTTCATTATTCACTTATCCCAAATTAAAGAAGGGCTTTGAAAATTGTCTGGTATACTAAAGCTATTTTGTGACCTTTCCAGACATTTGAAGTGCACTGAATGTGTGTCAAGGCAAACAACAGCCAGCCATGCCTGATGCTAAACAGCCCTGTCATTTAATTATGAGTTTCAAGAAGAGATTCAACTTGCCAAAAGACACTTCCTGGATAGAAATCAAAAGGTGAAAATAAATTCCTTGAAAACTCTCAATATATTACAATTCATAAGTTAAACTGAACCCTGTTATGCTGATTTGTGAAGCCTTCTTTAAGTTAGAAATGTATTCACTGCAAGGTAGGCTTTTCCATTTGTATTAACCAATGACTATTGAGTGCCTTTGTTACTATAGTTTCTTAGATTAAAAAAACCCATGTAATCATCACTACAAAGACTAGATAATTGACTTTTCTCAATTATTTTCCTGTGTAGTGCTCAAATTCAGCCTTATTAATTGGGCACGTAGAAGTGATTTTAACCTTAGTTTCTAAGACATTGTAAAATATTGCTTTAGTACTGATGGACATAAAAGGTACATACAATTACAGCAATCAACAATTACTTTTGTTACATATAATTCTGTAAAAATAGAGGCCAAAACCTAATTTTTAAATTCAAGCAGTTAATGTTCTAATGTATTTCAAAGCTTTCAATCAAAATGAGCGCTGCATTCAGACGTTGCTGAAACAATGCAGTAGAGACTCCCATCTATCCAGATCAGTGTATCAAAATAAGATTATTTCAGTAATGTTTTTCCTCCCAGTACAAAAGCTGCACTAAATAAACTGGGTCTCTTCCAGAAAGAGTAATCCCTCTAAAAATAGCAAAAATCCATTCACATGATCTATGATGCAAATTTACAAATGCTGTTTTTCTTTCATATATATTCAAAAGGCTTCTTAATAGCAAAACACAACTGTTTAATAACTATACCACTATTAACAGTCTAAGGGTCTTTCTATATAATTTTATTCAATTTTTCTACCTTTCTCTTACTTCAGATTTCTGAAACATCATCTAAACCTCATCAGATGACAAAACCCACATTTTAAGTGTGAAGTTTGCACACCCACCTCATCATGGTCAATATCTGCATCTCCAGTAATGACAATGCGCTTCTCAATTCTTGTTTCTGATACTCCACCTTTTACCATCTACAGACATCAGAAAAATAAAATAAAATAAAAAAAGAAAAATATCCTTGTAATTACTCCATATTGCTACAAAGCACAACCTTCTGTTGCACTGAAGCAAACAGATTTCTGTGTCTGAGTTGCAATTAGTAGTAAATGCGTTCAGTGCTGAATCATCCTCTCCCTTTTCAGCTGTGCAGTTGGTCACCTTCTAGCAATTGCTAAACTTGATAAAAATCAAGCAGTAGAGAATTACTCCTGTTACTAGAGCCCGTGTTTGGCAAACTGTAATTCCAGCTTCTTCCACCATATAAATCTGGCAACATGGAAATTCCAGGAGTCTTTTATTTCAACCCATCTGTCATGGGCCTCTCCATAGTCACAATCCTATGCCATTAAATACAAAGATGATCTGGTTTTCAGTTCTGTCATTCAAGGACCTTCATCAGATATTTTCAACATATTTCACAGTGCTGAACAGTTTTGTGCTTTTTTTTCTTCTTTACTTCTTATTCTAATGATTAAAACACTTCAGCTTATAAAAAATTCTCAAAGAAATAACGTTATTTGCCTTTTAAATCAGCCTGTATATGAGAAAAAAATAAACTACTACTTAATATACACTGACCATACTAGGGAAGAGGCAAGATGACTCTATTAAGAACACCATTAGAATATTAAAACTATTTTGGAAGGGCTCTTTATCAGTAATGAACAGTTTGCAATGTAAAATAAAAAGTCAGCTTAGAAAATTCAAACAATCTTGTTACTGATTGTTTATTAACAATTCAAAAAACATAGGGATATGCTGCATAAAGATAATTCCAGTAATTTTTCAGTAGAAGACTGAAATAATTTTCTTTAATTGTTCCTTCCAAGAAGCAAGACTATTTGACATATGAACTTGACAAGAAAATGTAAACTTCCTGTCAAAACTGTGGTTCAATTCATTGAACAAACATTTTTTCCTAAAATGGTGGTGGCTTAATGATTCCAAAAAGGAGCAGGAGTCTGAAAAGGATCTGCTGACTACTCTTTATAACAAATGTATTTTTAACATACGTGTTTTTAATTCCGAGCTTACTTTATTTCACGTGACTCACTTTCCAACACTATTCTCCCACTATAATTTTGTGCATACAACTTTCTATCCTCAGAATATTTTGAGCTTTAGAAAATATATCCAGTGAGCAGTGAATTGTTGTTCAATTATGTCATGTTGTAAAACTTCTGTATCTTGGGGTGGGGGGGAATCCTGAATTCACACTTAGTTTCCCTCTTCTGTTTTTCTTTACCCTAAACAATGCTTTCTATAATTTTCTTAAAACAAGATGCTAGCTAAGAGTTCAAAGAGTTGAAAACTGTGTTGTTTAGGCATGCCTAAAATATAACAAATATTTACATAAATTAGCAATAACAATAATCATCATCACGCTTTGGTAGTTCTAACACAGTCTGGCATGAAACATAATGTGTTTCATGTTTTCCATGAAACACATGTGATGTCCTGTTAACCCTGAGTTTTCCTTTCCTTTTCAAGCATGGAATGCAGAGGAAATAATTCAGCACCCAAACACGCTTGCAAAGTAATCTAACAGAATGATCTGGTTTTACATATATCCTAAATCTAAAAGCACAAGGATGATGAACACAAAGTCCGGGAAACATTGTTTCAGTTGCCATTAGCAGGGCTCCTGCGGAGCTCAGACAAGTTAGCTACACTAGCAAAGACTCTGTAGGATATCAGTGAGTGACAGGACTGAACCTGTAAAAATGTTTTTACACACTCACTTGTCAAATACTGAAATAAGACCTATATGAACTACTGAAAAATAACTAATAATATTTTCCCCCTTTCCATGTCTTATTCCCATATATTCCTGCTTATTCATTAGGACTTCTGTCTTCAAAAGCTGTACAGAAAGATTTAACTCTCACACATGCCTGGAATGAATACCTTCCATTTCAAGTTAGTTTTCCACAATGAATTAGCAGATATACAAGAAACTTCATGTAAAATTGTGTTTTGAGGGTCTGGTGTAATTTTAATTAAAAAAGACATGAAATATATTTTACCTTTGTGATGTGTGTAGTTGTGGTAGTAGAAATGGACTCTGATGTAATTGTCTGTGCACTCACCAGCACACCACTATCGCCAGCAGCATTGCCATCAAGCTATAAGAAAGAAAAGGTATTCTTGTATATTGGCATTTAAAAAAACTTTGTTTTCACAGGAGAAAAGGCTAGTTTTCTTACTGATCACATTCTTGAATTCAGCTGGAACTGAAATCTAAATAGAAGCCACCCAAGTTTACATAGTCAGGTAAGGCTGTTATTATGGCCCATTCCTGTGGAGAATTCACACTCACAGTTAACGTGTTCCTTTCAGGAGCAATGAGATATTTCATTCAAGCTTCCAAAACTGGATTAAAGTGAGTTATACTTCTGCAATCAGCAACTAAGTCTTTATATAGTAAAAGAAAATCAGAACTTAAGTAATATGGTTTTGTAACAATTCACTTACCTAATTCAAAGCCAAAGTATAATCTTATCTGCTAGGAAATAAATATATGCTTTTGAAAAGCATTTTTGGACATGATCTGTGTTGATCTACATAACTGTAATAAAAATAAGATTGCAAACAAACCAGTCACTGTACCTGTGAAGATTCATATGTGATAGTTTTAGTTTCTGTTTGAACAATTGGAATCTCTTTAGTGGAGATTTCAGTTCTCTGCGTGGCATCTGAAATGGTTACCATCTCCGTTTTCACTACTGGAGGCTGTGATGCAAGAAATAAACAATCAGTTCAGAAGACAGAAAAAGTTTTGTAAAGTGGACCAAGAAAACACAACCAAAAGCTCAAGAAAAGCATAAGAGTAAGGTAAGTATTTGACTGACTTCCCATACAAAAAGCATGCAATAAATAAGCAAAATACAATTAAGATTCATCAGCCCTCTAGGACATCTATAAAATTGTAGGAAAATTTAATCTCCTAATAACCTTGTCAAAGTTCAGTGTTTCAGCCAACAGTACATACCAAAGAGCAATTGCTAAAACAAAGCTACAACACATGTACTGAAAATGTGTAAAAGCATCACTACAAAAAGAATAAAAATCTTAGTTTGCATAAAGAAATTGACAGGTAGATCAGACAGATAAACTTTGTATTAGAACTAATCTGGGAAAACACCTATAACTCCTCAGTCTGCAGATCAGGACGAGAAATTCCATAAAAGTTTAATTTTTTAATATGTTAAATACCTCTGGAAAAGAAAAACTTCTGAAAACTGGATTTTAAGCAGTCTAAATTTTTCTGTAAGTCAGTGACTTCTTTTGACAAAGATTCTAAAAAGCCACTTCAACAATTTAGAGTAAACTAGTGGTGATCTCTGCAATATCACAAGCAAAGCAATTAACCTGGGGTCTGTAAGCTAGTGAACTCATTACTTATCTTATAGGAGCAGATTTTCATTAGATTTAAGAACTATAGCCTTTTGATATTTTTCTAGATGCATCAGCTTCTATCTTATATTGATTTTGAATACACATAGGGTAAAATCCCAGGAAAAAAACCCAAACACCCTTTCATGCTTGCACACACAGCAGCCCTTCTTCCCCTTTCTCCAGACTATCTGTGCTTTTAGGAAGTGTAGGTCCTTGCAAATTTTACAAGTCTAATAAACTAATTCTTTCACATCACTAATCAGAACAGCTGTGTATGCAAAAGACAAGAAAACAAAGAATGTGAGTTGTTTTGATTAAAAAGTGAAGAAAAAAATATTGCCACCATTACAAGAACAAGCAGGTAGAGAACTACAAAAAAACCCCACTCAACTGGTGAAAAACTCAGCAGAAGATCATGAAAAAATTTACAAAGACATGCATGCCTGCTTTTCATTTTCTCCCTTTCTGCTTCTTTATCATTTGCCCAGTAATGAACTCTTCGACCTTGTTTGGCTTAAAACAATGGTTGTGACAGGAACTCAAGCATGCTTCCTAAGTACCTACTGCACCAGAAGACTTCATGGAAATACTGTGATATGAGCCTCACCACTTAACAGTGCAGAGCTCTTATCTATGCAATTTCTAGCCATACATATTCTAGCCTACAAATCTGTAATGTTTTATTGAAGGAGGGGGAATAAGGCAAGAAAAGCAGCAAATGAGTACTGGGAAAAAAGGAACAAAAATTTGTGACAGGTGCCTTCTAATTTCAATTTGTAATAGTTTTCCAATCACAATTACATGTTATGGACTTGTCAAAAACAGTTGACAAATAGACAAGACAAGACATTGGAAACATGTAAATACACATTATATATGTGCATAGAAAATACGGAGGAGATTAAAAAATAAGAGATCTCAGTCTTCGGAAGGTTTGCCTTTACTGGTGATTTTCACTCAGTTCTAGCAAAAAGTCAGAAACCATAACTGAGGGAGACAGAATTTCACTGCTCATCAATGGTTTCCCCTTCCAAATGATCTGAATCTTGTTGGATGCCAGAAGATGTGGAGGAATAGGAGAAGAAGAAAGGCAGGTATATTTTCACCCCAAGAAAAATCTCTGCTTAATCTAGTTGTCATACTGTTCTACCATTTACCTCAGAACAACAAATTAATTGTGGTGCAACATCAATGTCAACATGAGACACATCTCCATTGAGTTTCAGCTGTTCCTCCTCTTTTTCTTCGCCTAAATCTTGCTTAATTTGCTCTGACAAATTCTTCTCTTCTGTAGCTACAGTAACTGTATTTTCCTGGACCATATCTTCAGCTGTAACTTGTGTGTGCTCAACTGGTACATTTGGCTTACTGCCTTCTAGTATGGCTTCCACATGTTGTGCATTTTCTTCATGTTCTTTCCTTTTCATGTCTTCCTCTTCTTCCTGTTCTTCCCTGATGACTTCCTCAATTGCCCTATGATGTGGATGGTATTCTCCCACCTCTTCATCCTCACTCTCACTACTACTGCTGCTGCTGCTACTATCTGATGGCAATGATGAAGAGTCCTTTTTTGACACGTGCTCCACCTTACATGTCTCCCCAGCATCAGTGGCAACTTGCATTTTCCCTTTGTTGGTTTCGTCTACGACTAGTGCTTCTTCTATCCCAAACTCTGCCTGCTTCTTCTCCTCCACTATGTCCAGAGTCTCATGTGAACTCTGCACAAAAAACATGGATGAGGATAAACAAAAGAAGAGTATATGAATAAATTAAAATGATGAAAATAAAATTAGCTGATAGCTGGTTCATGTCATATGGAAGACAAAAGATGATTGTGATGGTTAACTGAAAAAAGAAGGAAGGAAAGAATGAAGATGGATTGTAAGATTAGAGCCAAACTTAGTCATGGAAAAAATCTGCAGAACCTTATCAGCATCGCTGACTCCAGTACAAGGCCCTTCTGCTCTGGAAGCATGTCTCTGTGAAACAAAAAGCAATCAGAGGACAAAAATCAATGCATACCCCTTTTCAACAGTGCAACATCCTCCAACCACGCTTTTAAGAATGTATACACATGATACTAGAGAGATGCTACACATTCACTGCAAGATGCTAGTTGCCTTACACTTCATCTAAATATTCGATCAAAAGTACGTAAGAATTATGGAAATTATTATTGGTGTAAGAATTGAGTTATGAAAGCCTGAAAATAAAAAGCATGAATGTACCAGCCAGTGATGCTACTGAGGCAGTTATTTCTCTCAGTTAAATCAGGAATTAAGAATAAATAATATTAAACAAAAGTAAATAGAAAAAATAATGCTCTACTACCAGTTTGCCATAATTTAAAAAGGCATTATTGCAGGGTTTTATTAGTTGTTTGTCTTTGGTTACTTTATGCAACTTAATAGATAACGAGAGGAAGACTGCTTAGGGTAGCACGTTGTCAGAATAGCAGTTCATGATTGCAAAAGAATGTCCTATAAGAATTCAGTTTGGAGCCAAAAGGATGATATTAAAGTAGTTATACTAGTATTTGTTCCACAACAAAATAATGATGGCTATCTGAAAGCCTGCAGCAAATGATGTATTAGGGTGTCAGGTTTATTTAATCGAACATACATTTAGCGAACAGTCTGCAGCAAAATTAAGAGCTCAAATGAAAAGAACACAAAAATCAACACACCATCTGTGACTTAATCCTAGCTTTTATTGCTGTTTACCTAGCGCAGCACGGGTTAGCCAAGCACTGATTCCTCCCTGTTTCTGGCGTGCTGCAGATGCAGAGTTAAGCTCTGCGGCAGGCACGCCGCTCTACGGCAGGCCGGGACGAACGGGAGCGGCCCGGACCTGTCCCTGTCCCTGTCCCTGTGCCTGTCCCTGTCCCGGCGGGATCCGTCCCGTCCCCGGCGGGCCCCGGCCCCGCGCCCGAGCAGCACCTGGGGCCCCGGCGCGGCGGCGCCCGTCTGCTCCCCCGCAGCGCCCTCTGCTGGCCCCGGGCTGGCGGCGAAGGGCCCGCTGGTGCCCGCGCCGAAGCGCTCCTTACTAAACAAAATGGAGGTTATCTCCTCTTCCAGGCTCTAGACGGGTCAGAGAAGGGAAAGGACAGAATTAGACAGCGGCGGAAGGAGCGGCAGCCACCTACAATGCGAGAGGTTTGGCAAGAGAGAGACGTGACAAAGGCAACGGCTCCGCCACGCACAACACACCGTGCGAACGGAACACATCGACATTTACACACCGACATTTACACCGACTTCCCAAACAGCACAGTTTACTTAGCTGGTAACTCCGTGTTTACTATGGGGCTTTTTTTCTCTTTTAAAATCCATTTTTAGCACTTTCTAAAGCCCAGCTGGATCAGAGCTCTAGAGCTGTCACACATATTTGCTTAGAATACATACCCACAGTGCTGAAATGTTAAAATATTTCTTAGTTCTTTATAATAAATGTTTAAAATACTTAAATATCCTAAGCAAATTCATGTTGATTAAAAATCTGTTTTCAAAAAGCCTTTCCCATTTCAGTGGGAAAACTTGTATTTTTCAAACATACATAAAAGGTGACACATTGCTTTAAAGCGTAAGTTATGTTCATAATCTGGTCTGCTTTTCTGTAGGGCTATAAATTTGTATGGTTAAGCAAACTTTGGAAGTTCACATGGGTACAAGCCTCTGAAAAGGCTACAATTCTTTATTCACGATTTCATTCCACAAGCTCTGGTAAGAAGTTAGAAGTAAAAGTGGTTAAAATAAAAAAGCCAGCAACGTACAAATACATAACATGGACATAACACACATGTTGACAACATTTCATGAGATACATTTTCCCGACGGGCACTACAGAGAATGATGCCAGAAGCAGGCGCCAGAGGAAAGCCAAGGTGCCATGCACACAGCTGCAGCCGTGGGGACTCTCCGTGTGAGCAGTGATGTACAGCATGGACTGACAGAGGTTACACCGTGCTACTGCACAGACACTACAACGTGTATGGCATGCAGAAGAACAGAGAAAGGAAAAGAAAAAGAACCCCTAACTTGCTGGTTTTTCTCCCTAATTCAAAGTTTATTTCAATGGTGGCTAAGAAGGAACGCAAGTTATTAAATCTACCTTCATGGAACATTGAATATCCATTAGGGCAATGTGTTCCTTACCCCTACTTTCTTTCCCTAGTTTACTCCACCCAAGAAACATTCATCTATTAACAGATTACATCAAAAGGCAAAAATGTTCATGATCCTCTTTTCATTGAACTCTGGTACCTTGTTTTCTGATTGCTCAAAGCAGTAAAAAAAAAAAACAAAAAAAACCAAAAAAAACCCCCACAAAATATTTAAGTGGTAGGTGGTCTGACTGTGTGCATCTCTCTATCCCTGCTCCGTCTTATATATGTAATTAAAGACAGGCACATACCACCCATCTTTCAGCATTTTCCTGCCTCCCAATTTTGAGTCTTCCAATCTTTTATAACGAAAACCCCAGTCACACAATTCAAAATTCATTTGATAATGTAACCCCATTCCCTGGAGCATTTAGTAAAAAGGATTACATGTATAGATAGAATTAATCAATTTTGTATCAGCCTGTGTTTAAATTCCTGGCAAATTCTTCTGGTACATGGCCATACACTCTAACATGAAATACTGTTTACAAGCTGTGGGGGATGGATTAAAGAAAAAAAATATTGTGGGTATCCACAGAATAGAAATATTTCTCCTATTTGCAATACATATCAATGTGTCAGTTTTTGCTTAATTAAGTCACAGATGCTGTGCACTTGCAGGAGTATGGTGGATCTAGAAGTATAGTGATACAAATGAGATGTACCCAAAATAACATTTCTAGGACACAGAAAATTATTTATAAGCATTTTTGCTGAAGCAAAAGAAGGAAAAGAATATTAGCAGTGGTACCCCTGCTTTATTCTCATCTATTATTCAGCTATCCTAGAGGACAGGCAAGGATCAATAGGCATCCATCAACAAAGAATTCAGGATGGAAACACAGTTCCCCAAATGTCATATTTATATAGGTTAAATAGGACTGCCAGCTTCACATTAACCTAATAGACCAAAAGTGATGTAAAAAAGCAACATCACAATTGCTACTCATCATCACTATCACACTGCTGCTAGTCCCACTGGTTAGAGTGCTTTTCATTGCATAGATGTTACCAGGGACAAAACCTTTTCCTTAATGAAAAGAGAGGTACAGAAGTGCAGAGGTATTCAGAACAGGTTGCTTTTGAAATGAAGCTGCTTACACAGCATCATTGATTTGAATAATCATTACACAGTGAACATACAAAGCACAAGTTCTTGTGTGAAGTGTCAAATAATTGCAAGCGATTATTTCCGTACAGAATGAAAATACATGTTTTGCTGTCACCCTAGTCACATCAAATCAGTGATTTTCCAGTATTGAACAGTAATGAAACACTGGGTTTCTTTTCAGTGGCCATTCAGAACTTCACGGTTAGTTTGATGTTTAAGCAAAACATTGCTGGCATTCATATATATGTGTATCTATACACATATACACACAGAGATCCTGGTTTACAACTCAACATTCTCCTTTCAGTATTGTCTTTAAAAAAGGAAATTTCCATCAAGGAAAAAGAAAAGAAAAAGAAAGAAGTGCCCAAGCAACCGAGCTAGCCCACAGCAGATACAGTGAAAAAGCAGCAGGTTTCAGGGCAGCCACCTTATCGATTTCCTCTGGTTTTGCTCCAGCAATCCATGGCATTGCAATCCATTGTTTCTCCTTCCCAGGCAGTGTTTTCACTTGGAAAATGTGGTCTCCTTTTTTCTATTTGGTTTTCATTTTATAAAACCAGTATAAATCAACAAGCAATGAGACAGACATACACGATATATAAACATAAAACCAAATCATCTGGAAATGACAGAACATACTAGATGAGCAAAAAAACCAAACCAAAGCACCAGATATAAAATAACTTGCAGGGGCCTCAGCTTCAAGAGAAAGAAATCAACACAGAAAATACACACAACCACATTATAAAAAATAACTTACACTTTTAAATGCATGTCTCTTTCAACCAAAAATATATTTATATTAAATGAATCATTGTGTCATGAATGTTTGAAAATATGACCAACATTTGTACCTGTGCATATACCACTACACGTAGACGTACTAAGGTACCACTCAGAAATTTGAGGGATTTCTTGGCAAGAACAACAAATTAACAAAATAAAGAAGTGATGCATACTTAGTTGCTGTGTTCTCTGTATGCACATACTCACAGGTCAGATCGCTTACAGCTCTTACTGAAATAATGTCCTATTATCAAAAATCATTTTGTAGCATCAGACTGGCTTAATTGAAAGCTCACCTTTCTGTGGACTAAAAGAAAGCTGAAGAATTTAAGGGGATAGGAAAACAATACATTTAAGGAAGGAAGGGTGGGAACTATGGTGATAGACAAGGACAACAACACAACAAACTGCTTTAGAAGACTGATTTACTCATCTACTGTATGAAACAAAGACCTAATAACCCAATAAAACTAAAAGTTTCACAACAGCATGAGAAAGTCGGGTAAGTTTCTTGCTACAGGCATTGAGGGTGATATTTATATAAAACTGTATTTCATACTGCTGTTTCAAGGTTCAGTCAGAAAGGAGGTAGAGAGAAGTAGATAAATTCATTTTACAGATTTTTAAAGATTAAGATAGGTAAATTTCAACAACTACATTAAATGTGTCCTGAAGTCAACACTGTAAATTAACTGATCACAAAGTCCTTCTGAAACAAAACATAGACTGTGTGTATATTTATGCACAAGCTGTCTATAAAGAGATAAAGATATGGGAAAAGAAGGAAAAGTTCCACTGTCACTGAAAACTTATTTCTATCAATCTGTGTAAATCAGAGTGAAATTTTAGATATCCTTAACATACAGGAAAATGCTGCCATCCTTCTGTTTTCTTGTAATTCAGTTGTTCATGTATAAGAATAAAAATCCACCCACTATTTAAAGTCAGGTCCAATAGTAATGGTAAAACGTTAATGTACACTTAGTATAAACAAATATTCTATCAGACAAATAAAGTGTTAACCTGAAGGACAAACTGCATTTGCTGTATGACATAGAGGGTTGTATGGAAAGGCATGCAGACAGGTGTGTGCAGTGACATACCCCTTGTGTCTGTAGGGACAGAGGTGTGATACGCCGCTTTTCCCACTCATTTGGGCGTGGTTCAGGCGTGGATTCCATGAAATTGCGCTTGAGCTCACTAATGCTAGCCTGGTGTTTCAGTAAGTCGTCCTGGGTCTTATCCAGGTCCTAGCAACCCGCAACATAAAACAAAGTAGGACAAAACACGACAACAAAAGCAAACTTAACTCGAAAAAAAGAAAAAAAATAAATAGAAGCAACCAAACCAAGAAAAGTGCCTTGTGTCCGAAATGGTGACCTCTTTTGTAGTGCCTCAAAATAAAAATGTTTAAGACTATAAGGTTCCAAGATTTTCTGGTTTTGTTTTTGTAGTGAAGTCTTACTCATACACTGTTTCTTCCATATTTTAAAGCAAAGGGAAATAATGCTGTACATGGTTTTAGCAAAGAGCTACTTTCATCCAAAACATGACACTACTAGCTCTTTGAAACAATAATAATTTCCAGGAGCTGTTTGTTTTCACCGAAAATTCGTAACCACGGGCGCAAATGTTTCAGGATACTGCACAGCTAACATAACTGAAGGTAGCTGTAAGAAAGAATAGTTTAACCCAAGGAGCATAAAAATGCATCTTTCTTGCTATTACAAGCTCCATGAAAAATACTTACATCTGTGAGCACAATACTACAGGGCCAAATATACAAGCAGCTAACACCTGCTTAGCTTCAGAGAGACAACTCATTGTGTCTCTCAGGCAGGCTTAAACTTACTGGAAGAATCAGATTTAAAGACTTAAAACCTGTTACCTGCCAATTCTTTCTTTAAGAACCTGACAGCAGGCAGACAGGAATAGTTTTTAGTGCAGTACCAAGAAAATTATCTAAATTGCACCTACATAGACCAGTGCCAAAGGAGACACCACAGTGTGAATTGGATTTTGTCATGACCATTAAGGCCAAACTGCAGCACCTTGGATCAAATAACTACAAGGTATTCTTTTACTTTGTACCAGATACAGGGCAGAGGTAAGGTTCAGGAGCTATGCCAATATGTAACTGCTCTAGTAACCAGACAACAATATATATGCTTAGCTTCCTTGGGAATTCATTGTCTTCTAAATACAATGGCTGGGATTTGGTGGGAGAAGCACATTTCATCCTGCTTTCACAATTTGTCCTCCTTCCAGCATTCCAGGTCTCAAGAAAAGTCCATGTTGCTTATGTTCACTCTAACACAAGAATATTTTTTCAGTAGTATTCTATAGTTATATTCAAGTTTAAGCCTAATAATTAATTCTATAGTAGTATTCTATAATTATATTCAAGTTTAAGCCTTGGATCCATTTTTAGTCAAGAACTAAAAGACTAAAGATTGAAAGGAAATATTACCAATGCAGACATAATTATTAAGAAAGTTTTGTCAAAAGAATGTAATCAGAAATAATTATGTAGGTAAAGAATCTGGATTTTTTTACAAGGATTTAAAATACTTTTTAGCAGAATGTTCTGAAATCTACCATTTAGGTTAGGATTTTTATTGTCAGTGATCACAATGCAAAGATGCTTCACATTAAGTTATGGAAAACCCACACCCCGAACTCATTAGTTTCTAATTTCTTTTCACTTGCATATACAGCCCCAGTAAGGGTTTGGTGCTCCACATCTATTCCTAACCTTGTGGACAAGCCTGCATGCATTTCAAACATATGAACCTCTCCCCTTCCGGCAACTCTGTAGGTCTGTACTGTCACAGGACCACTTTTCATCCTGGACTAACAAATAGTCCTCTAAAGTTTGTGTTTCTTGAGTGAAGTAAAATCTTATGCCAAAGGCATTCAATTATACAACTGAAGCTTGTAACAATCCCATCATTATTTTAAGACCTGTCTTGACTTGACACAAGGCACATTTCTGGGACTTGATCAAAGCACAGTTATGCAGTGCACACTTTCAGTGCTTCAGTAAGTTATACACAAGCAAAGTTTCAATAGTGATCAAAAAGCTGCAAAAAGCCATAAAACATTAGTTGGGTTACTGCAATCCACACATCTCCTTGTTACTGAACAAAACAAATGATTTTTTAAAAAACTGTTTTTGTGACAAAGGGAATTATTTATAGCCCAATCTGGATTAATGAAATAAAGACAGTAGTATGATTTTTTAAAACATCTTCAGTTAAAGTTGTTAACCACAATGATACTGATAATAACTACAGTCTCTGATAAAATAGTTGAGATTAGCAATCTATATGAAAATTCTTATAATAAAAATCTTTACTTCAGTGACAAGGCACTACACATGAACATACTGTTTAAAGTTCTTTGCTGCTGCTCATCTGCGAAGAAAAACAACCTTCAAGAAGCAAAATTTACTTCCATTTGAAAAGCAAAAAATAAAGCAAATATTTCAGAAGATATCTGAACATTCCCTCTGAATATCTGATCCTTGCATCATTTCTCAATGTTCCCAAAACCAGTGTCAGAACTAGAATTAGTTTTCTATACTTCTACTGCTTGCACCTTACTAACTCTTTATTTATTCAGCTAATATATTGACCAGCTAATGTTTGAGGAAGGTTGATTAAACTGGCAAAAGCTGCAAACTGTACTCAACAAAAGATGCAAACATTGAGGTGCAATGTACAAGAATCCATTTAGTTATGAATTGCAACCATGTGTCTACTCTATCTAAACAGGGCTATTATTCCCAGTTGCCACCTTGAAAACATTTAGCAAAAATACACAGATTTACACTCAGTGTTCAAGCTGAGGGTTGGTTGTGGGTATTTTGCATTTGTTTGTTTTTTGTTTAAACTCAGAAACTAGAATGGTAACATGCAACATTTCCAAGCTGTTTTTCCCCATGCACTTCATGCAGTGTGACAGTAACAGCCTGCAGGTGACCTCCCATCCCATGCAGCCTGGCAGCCCGTGAGAATGGAGAGTATTTTTTGTATTACATACAAACCTCCAACATTAAATTGCTATGTCTGACATAAATATTTTCCCCGTTTACTCTCAAGGAACTGATCTGTGAAATTGAGCCACATAAACAAAAGAAAACAAAAACAAAACATAAAGAACATAAAATGGACCAGCAAGTAAATAAAAAAGGACCCTTACAATCAGACAGCTAAGTAAAGGAAATAAAATGGTGAGGTGCAAAGGCACTATTCAGACAAAACCCACAGAAAATTCAGGGTGCTAACAAGACAGGTAGCCACAGGCAGGTTCAATTGTAAAAAAACCAACCAAGCACCTTCTGCTGTGCTTCCTCCTCTTCGTATCCCACCTGTGTGAGGGCATGACAAATTATCAAGAAAAGGAGTGTTAACACTGGCTTACAGACTAACACAGAGGCTTCATCTCTTTGTAAATGCTGCAAAGCGTGCTGGATTTTACAGACCTTTACTTTTTCGGCCCCAGATGTTGAAATTAAGCGACTTGGGTCTTCTTGCACCTACATTGTTGTAGAATGGCTGAAGTAATTTTTGGCATAAGTGGCATGAAAAATGGAAGTTTCACACTGTGTCCCTTTCTTGCTGCACTTTTTATTGTTTTCCAGGTGAAAATTTAAGAATGAGTAACAAAGAAAAATGATATGCATAATTTCTATGGTAAGCGACTTAAACTCTGCAACAAACTGATGGGAAAATGGAATCTAATCCAGGAGTTCTTTTGGGAAAAGAGTTTAGGGTTCCAGTCAAACACTTAAAAACTGTATTTACAAACTGTCTTAAATTTTAGGAATATTGTTGTCTTGGGATGAATTATTTGCACACACACATCCCTTGTTAAGTGAATATATTTATTCTTACACTGCATTCCATTCTGTTGGTAATTTTCTGTAGCTAATCTTCGTATCTCATCTCCAAGTATTCTGAATGCCTTAAGGAACAGCATTCTTTAAAAAGTGAACCACTTTCCCAGTTGTCTTTCCACAAGTACAAATATCAACTGGTAATCTTAGGAAAAGATGCATTTACAAGTCAACACTGTGCAAATCCATAAATCTGAAGATGGATTTACCGCTCATACGCTCATACTGTTGCATTTTGGATTCTGTGTGAATGATTGGGTACAGATAACATTTTTATTAATTTCTGACTTATCTGGGGTTCTATTTTCTGTAACTACACTAAAAATTATTGATTGGATGAGGCTACAGAAAAATGAAGAAAATCTTAAAGCCATGTTTTTCATTATTTTATAGTTAGACTGGTATTATAATGGCATCATGTCATATTTAGCATGTCTTTAATATGTACATGGGTTTAGCAAACTTTGTCAAATATAACATTAAACAGATCCTCCTCCATTTTGATTCTATAATAATTTAATATTTTCTTTGAGGATCAAAATTGAAGACCTTTTTCTAGTGGTATTGCTGTAACATGTGCAGCTGACATAAGGAAAGGAGGCAGTTTGTCAGCCACTCCAGATGATCAGAGCAACACACTGGTGTGACTGAGGCTTCTGTACATTTTAGCAGTGTATTCCAAAGAATGCTCAGATTTCAGTGATACAGTCTGACATAACCTGCAATCCCAGCTAATGAACAAAATCAGTCTCAACTGCTGCTAGAGATTAATCAAAGCATGTAAGAAAAGAAAAAGTGTCTTGGACAGACTTAGCTTTGCACACACCCTTATAGAGCTGAAACATCTGAAATCTGGAATAACAAAACACTGATTTTAAAGTATTCACAGTTTTCTGAATTCAGCTATTAGGAATTTCATTTTCCAGATCTAAACATAACTTCAGAGATGTGCATTCCAGTCAATGCATGCAGGAGACAGGCATTTTGAGACCAATTGACGGTGCAAATAGAACTTGCAAATAGTATCAAATAACATATCTATTGTTACACAGAGCACTTTCAGTATTCAGTTTTATCTGCTCATTAACATTTTGAACGACAATGCAAGTCCACTTGCAGCTCAGTATCTGTGGAATTCAGTGAGATTATGCATGCTGTAGGAAATCAGGCAGAAAAACGATGAGCTATCTATTGACTAAAAAACCCATATTGGCAAATTTTTCACAAATCAGAAATGCTACAAAGATGCAGATATACACATGTGCACTTTTGTATTTATATATGTATTTACAGGCATGTACATAGACACACCTCTAAACTAGGAAGTGTGCAAAACTGAGCAAGCCTCATGAGAACAAGCATAAATGCAATGTGCAAGTGTCAACATTTAAGTAGCAAAATTACACACCTCCTCTTCCTCTGCTTTGTCATTCAGATCACTGCCATTAGAGCTACTAAAGGAAGTCACCTTAGGCTCCAGGTAGCAGAGGGACAGAGCGAGAGGAAGGGAAAATGTGAGTGAAAAAGGAATAGACTGGAAAGCAGACAGAAGCAGGACAAAGACAAGGAGAAAAGAGGGGATGAAGGAAGGAGAGGTAATAGGAATATAGTGCTGAAGGCCAGGTGGGAGGAAAGAAATGCAAACATCAGGAAGGCTAGGAAAAGTAATATAGCCATCCTCATCAAGCAGCGAACGGAAACTGAAAGAAAGGCATCTGAAGAAGCTGAATGAGACACACAACTCAGTGCTTTTGTAGTCATTTGTATGGATTCTTCCCTCATCAGCAGGGGAGCCTCGACTAGCTAGGGGTCTCATTGATTCAAAGGTATTAATTGGTGAAGCTGTTCTGGTTTTACTATGATCTGATGTTTGTTCCATGGAATTGCACTCTGAAATGTCTGGAATGGTAAGGAGGGGCTCTTCAAAGGGATCTTCCTCTGAAATATCTGAAAGCATGTCAATCTCAGGGACAGGTGACAAGTTTGTGAGATGGGATGACACAGAATGGATGGGCAGTGATGACGGGTGTATGTGAGTGAGCTGAAGAAAAAAATTCTGTGCACAGTGGAAAATGAAAGCACAACAAAAATGCAAGTTTGAAGGCACATGAAGAGGGGAAAAAAGAGAAATTTTAAGTTAGTGAAAACTTACTTAGAAGAAGTGATAGCTTTACTAACGCAATAGAAATAAAAATAAAAATCCCACTGTGTTTTACAAGTAGCCAACTTGTTTACTTCTGTGGATTATGAAAGGAACCCATTACAAACGTTTTGTTCTCAGGCTGTAAAGAACTGTGCACTTTTGAACTGTAATAGTCATTTAAAACAGATGGAAGCAGACAGACATTCAAAGCTTTGGCAGAAAGGTCAGAGGACAGTGCAGTACACGGAAGACAAGCTGCCACTTCTTGGGTTTATAACTCTTTTCTCTAAGACTGAAAGAGAACCAGAAAGGAAAAGAAGCATCTGGACTAGGAGAAAGAAAAAAACAGCTGTTCAGAGAGTAAGCATATGTAACAAAATCATACTGAACAGCTTCCTGGAACAACTTCCTGAAATACTGCCTTCCCCTCCATCTCTGTTTTGGTTAAAATATTGAAAGATACACCACTTTGAAAACAAGGGAGAATCACCATTTTACCAAGCCCAAAGGCAAAACACAGTAATTTATTCTACCATTTTTCTCCCATAAAAAAAATTGTGTGCGCCTGTTTTCTCATCTATTTCAACTTGCAGCAAAGAAAAAAATACAGCTGTGGTATTTGTTCTCTTCCTACACTTGAATGCAGTGGCAACATATGAATTGCACAGGGAAACTCAGCAGTCTCACTAAGAATAAAATGGGTAGCTAACTTGCCAAAATGTTTGAGGACACAATTACTCTTTAAATATTGAACTAAGGACTGGAGAATTGCTGAAATAGAAATTATCTCCAAGACAGAAAGAGCAGCAGATTTTACCTGGCACTTGGGGAGGAAATTTTTACATCAAATCATACAAAATATAAATAAATTTTTTTGACCTATTCCCCCAGTAGCTCAAACAAACAAGACAAGCAAACATTTGCAACAGTAACAGATCACAGTACTTAACTTTTCACAGAAATCTATACCTTAGTCAACATACAAGTTTTTAAAGGATGAAATAATTCAGCAATGGCTACTGAAACAAAACTGTTACCTGTGGTTATCAAACTCAATCATAATATACCCAACTTTGTAGAGTCTACAGAACCATAGTATATTAACATTTTTATCCATGTGTAAACAAACTAAGGAAGTGAATAAAACATTATTTACCCTTTGAAACATTTTTTCAAGAACTCAGGCAAGCTTATTGAACATTTTAATTAGATTTATAACAATAGAATAAACTCTAGGTCGGTGCCATTTAGAAATTAGTATTCTCTTTTGCTTACATATGCCTACATTAAGTTAAACACACAGAAACCACTTGATGATTTTCCTTTAATATTTTAATATAGTGTTCTGTATGATACTCAGAACTGACAGACACTAAATAACCACACATGGACACACACATTCACATGAATAAATAATTTTTATGTGTGAAAGTCAGACATACCTTTCCATCTTGAGTAAATTCTAATTGTGGAGTTTTGAGTGGACTTTCATCTTCTTCTCTGCCACCTTCTTTTAACTTGGCCTGACCAGCAGCTTCAAGATCAATGATTTTATCTCCAGCAGCCTGCCCTCCAGGAGCAGAAAAGTCTCTTCGAAGACTTTGGTCTGAAATACCCATGGGAGCTATTAGAGAACAAAATAATTTTGGTTAATTTGGATAAGCTGAAACATTTTGCTTTTAAATCTTCTTAGGCAAAGCACTTTATGATTATATCAGCAATGATCAATACAGGTTAATTACTGAGTGATACATATTTTTCAGCTTCCTGCGTTTACAAAAAAGTCAGTGGTTCCCATCGCACTGGTATAAACAGCAATGCAACCAATCATAAAACTTGCACTTATTATCTATGGAAAAGACCCTCACAGTATCAGAGAAGTATTTATCAACTTCTTGATTAGTCTTGGAAGATAAATTGAAAGTATTATTCGTTTGAGTGTGTAAATCACTATTAAAAAAGGAGAGAGAAATATGAAAGACTATTTTGTGGAAATCAACTATTTGAGAGGACTACTTAAATGCAATCTAGAAATAGCTATGCATATAATTGTCACAGTATTTTTCACCGGAATCTTAGCAAAACTGCACAAACAGCTCAGTAAAAGTAAAAAATTCCCTCACTATATGCTTGCAAAAAATGGAAGAGGGAAATACTAAGCGCCTGTATACTTGAATATAGTCAAAGCACAAGAGAGTGAAAGGCCTTAAATTTTCTTCCTCTTATTTGACTCAGCATAACAGGACTAATGAGCCAGATGGCTCTTTTTTAAAATCATGATGACTGGCTTAGTCAAAATAGTAGTAATGAAATAGAAGAGAATTCATTAAATGAAGGAGTTTTAAGAAGTAAAACTTTGATACAAACTGAATTCATTTAGTAGTGCTCTGTAATACCTTCGTGTGCCTTTGCTTTGCAAAGCTGAGGTGCAGAGAGTTGAGAGGAAGAGGTGTTTCTTGGACTACCTTTGAGGGATATCCTCTTTTGAAAAGTCTAAGCTTCACACCAGAGACTCCCTTAAGATGCTAAGAAGCCAAGTCCAGCTAATGGGAAATGTGGCATTTGGGATGTAAGGCTTTTGGGGAGCCTCTATAAGTTATGCAACTTAGACTTCTGATCCCTTTATGGATGGCAAATAGAGCATTTCTTGGGTATACATCGCTCAACTTCCACAAGTAAGTTTTGGTAAGTCAGAGTAACTTAGGTTGGAAAGAACATCCAGCTAGTCAAGCTAGTCAGCTAGTCCAAACCCCTGCTCAGAGAAGGTCAAATTAGACCAGGTTGCTCAAGGGCTTGTCCATTGAGTTTTAAGTACCTCCAAGGTCCTTTTAAAACAAGCAAAATTGTTTTACTTGTAACTGATATTTGCTGTGTCTCAATTGGCAGGCATACCCTACTGCTTATCACCAGGCACCTCTGAGAAACACATGGCTCTGTTTTTTCTATAGGTTCCCTGTCAGTAGCTGTAGACAGCAATACCTCATTACAGCCTTCTTCTTTTAAAGCTGAAGGACCACAGCTCCTTCAGCCTTTCCTGATACATCACAGGCCTTCAGCCCTCTGGCCAGCTTGGTGTTCCTTACTGGGCTCACTGTAATATGCCACTGCCCATCTAATGCTGTGGAGCCCAAAGATGAACACAGTATTTCAGGCATGGTCTCAGAAAGTGCTGAATAGAGAAGAACAATAATTTCTTCTGATGTGCCGGCTACGCTTTTGCTAATACAGCCCAGGATACAGTCGGCATTCTCTGCTGTGAGGGCACTCTCATGTTGACTTGTGCTCAGCCTGTTCCACAGGAGTCTCCAGATCCTTTGGTGCAAAGCTGCTTTCAGAACAATGTTTCATCATGCTCAAAATTTTGACCCTAATGCTTCCGTAAGAGTGAAAGTTAGGGCCCAAACACACATGCCTGCATGCCTGTATTCTGTAGATGATGTACAAGGGATGCCAGAGAGGCTTGATTATAAAATCATTGAGAGTTGTGAAGAATTCAAATTGTTTCTAGCCAAAAGAAGAAGAGGAACAAAAGAAGATTCAGTAACATTGATGTGCTGATGGGTTTTTTAGTTGCCACAAGAAGTCATTACATGCTATACCGGTGCAAACACTTTTGCCTCATATTTTTATTTTTATTTCAGTTCTCAGAAGGTAAGTTCTCTTGGTAGGTTTCCCAAGCAAGTGTCACAGTTAGTTTATTTGTCATAGCACTGGAATGAATATTTGCTGAAATAAAATTCTTCTAAGTAAAAGATTTTTTAAGATAATAAGATAAAGTTGACAGCTCAATTGTAGCTAAACTTACGTCACTGTCATGGTTCACTTTTATTCCAGGGAAGTTGTGCATGTCTGAATCTAAGTCAAGGTTCATGTTATTTTGCTGAAGGGTTTTCCTATTATATATTATTGCAGAAGTGATTTTAAGTAAGACATGTGCTTTTACATCTCTCACACAAAGGCTGCTATACCTGCCTTTAGAAAGAATGCCTGTTTCCAGCAAAGGAAACCAGAAGGTATTTCTGCTCTAAAAGACCAAATATTAGTAACGACAAAACAAGCTTTAGCTATTCAAAGTGAACGTAAGAATTTTTAACTAAACACTGAAGTACAGAATAAATATACCAGGATAGCAATATACTGAAGAAAATGATGGAAAACTCTAAGAAAAAACTCGTTCAGCCTTTTCTGTTTAGAGACGCTCAGGCCAACCCAGACGCCAAAAGATGCCTGTGACCAAACAATTTTATTAAGAGCCTGTAGTGTGTGCCTATGCCTTCAAAAAGGTATGACTAGTGTACACAGATGCTACATACCCAATATAGTGAACTCCATATATTCACAGCTGTGCCATACCATTTAGGCAGTGACTGAACTTAATGTTTAGGTCACCTAACACCGACAAGTACTTAAAGTGGTTTTAGAAATTGAAAGTGATAAATCTGTCAAATGACCTTCCGGCCATCCGTAATGTTAACGTTTCCGAATGTTGGTCAGGTCAGAGTGACAACACATAGTATAATCACAACACTGAAACAATAAGTCAAATGTCATACCTCCATCGAGGCTTCTGGAAACACGCTTGCTGGAAGTGCGCTCGAAGTAGGGAGCTGGTCTGTCGATGAGGTTGCTGGCCTGCCGTGTCTGTGCCTGCGTACGGCCGCTGTAGCGGAACTTGGAACCCAAGGTCAGAAACTTCGCTTTTGGAGGCTGCTCTGGTGATAGAAGTCTAAAAGGGAAATATGAGGAAAGTCAGTTTAAAAGGATTTATTTTAAGTATTTAATGAGGTAATTTGAAGCTACTTATTGTACTTCAGTTCACAGTGCGTAATTTGTGCTCTCCAAGAAAGGATTCTATCGTAAGCTCTTCAAAGACCTTTAAAACAATCCATGTTATTTACTGTTTGCAGTTGGAGTCGAAGTGATGCTGATAACTACCACATTTTTCCACAGTATAACTAAGCATCTGAGACTCCTATCTTTTGGTGCTATCTTGGTTAAATCTTAATTTTTTGTAGAAAGCTCAAGCCATTATAGGTCATGTAGAATACCTCTCAGATCTCTCCTTAGAATGTTACTTATAGTAAAAGCTATACATTACACTTCCACTGCTTTTCCTATATTCTGAAGTACCAATACAGCCACTGCTCTTCCTCAAAGTTAGGGAATGGTATCTCAAAGCTGTATAAAAGGGAGTATCAAGTGAAAAAAAGACTGAGAAGACTGGAGAGTTGTTACCCAACAGCAACAAGTTTAACAGTCTACATTCAGACTCCAGTTTCTTTACAATAGCATTTATAAAATTATATAGGTTGATGTTTGCTGGATATAAGGAGTGGGGGGAAGAAGCATATTGTGAAAAGGGTGAGAAGGAGAGTTACATGTACTGTTAATGCTGGGTATGTGTGTTTGTACCATAAGTGTTGGAGTCTTTGTCAGAAAGCCCAGAATGGTCTACCCAGGGAGCTGGTGGAGTCACTGTCCCTGCAGGTGTTTTTTAAGACTGGATGTGGCACTCAGTGCCGTGGTTTAGTTGATAAGGTGGTGTTAGGTCACAGGTTGGACTTGATCTCCAAGGTCTTTTCCAACCAGGTTGATTCTGTGATCCTGTACCACCATCACATGAGTCTGAAGACAGGTCCTCTCTACATCCCTGAATTTCCTTCAGTATGAGGACTTCAAGTTCAGACTCATCTAACCCTATTGCTTGTACTTTGTTTTTGAAACCTGACCATCAACTGCAACACTGAGGGTGCACTGCCATCCTTGCTGATAGGGCAAACAGTCATCACTGCAAGAACTCTTCTCAGTACCCACTTCTCTGGAAAAGCCTTTGAAGTTGTCTCCTGGATCAATATAGTGCTGCAAATACATATCACCCATCATTGCCTACTCTCTCTCTTTATAAAACTATCATATTATTGGAGACAAAACTTCTTGGTTTGAGAATTTGCAAGGAATGACCTCACTGAACATCAACTTCTTTCAAGCAGAACCAGCAATTCATGTGCCATTTGTACTGAGGATGGCACAGATGGGCAAGCAAGAGTTCAAACTGTGCTGCCTTTGTTCTCCTCTTCTGAAGCATTTGCACAGAAATAGCAGTGTGAGCAGAATCCGATCCAACATATGTTAAGGCAGTATCCAGTACTGGGTTCTGAAGACTACAACAATAATGCTAAAAGTGTTTCAGCAAAAGTGAAGAATTTTCAGATACCTAGCAAACAGAACAGTGAGGTGTGGTGAGCTGACCCTGGTTGATACCAGGGCCGCATGAAAGACACTCTCCTTTCTCAGCTGGACAAAAGAGAGAGAGAGAGATGTAAGAAGCAGCTTATGGGAGAGATAAGGACAGGGAGACATCATTAACCAAATGCCCTCATAGCAAAATAGACTAGACTTGCCTTCATAGCAAAATAGACTAGAGTTGGCAATAAATTAATTTAATCAAATCAGAGTAGGAAATGAGAAGTAAACCTTAATCTTAAAAAAACCTTCTCCCCTTTTCCCTAAGAGGAGATGTTTATTGGGGCACTAGCCAGAAGCATACAGTTCCCCATGTCTAAGATGCATATGCATGCATCTAAATCTTAATCTCTTCCAGCATTTATAAAGAAAACAATTCAAGACAAACTAATCCACGCTTCTGCACTAAGGCCGCTTATGAACTTAAGGCTTCACTTTCATTGCTTCTATAAAACAGTCTTTCTCCCCATTATTTCCAAGAGGGAGTGCATTATGTACTAAGAGGAAGAAGGCTAAAAGGGTTTTTCCAAGGTTCCTTCAGTTCTTGATTTTCCAGTCTTGGCATGGTTGCAGCATTAACTGCCATTTTTATCTTCCACCCTGCTGAGATAAACTTTTAATCTTTTAATGTGGAAAAAACAAGAGAACTAATTACTTCCTGATTAAGGGCATGTGAATGGATTTTTGTATTACAGATTTAATTATGTAAAACAACTGAAAACTATGCTTTTACCACTTTAAGACATTCTGAGGAGATGCTGAAAAAAATAATGAAAATATCAAATAAAACATCATAAAGCAGAAATATAAGTACGTTTCTGCAGACACTGGTTAAGATCCAGAGCTGCCAAGTGAGCTTATCTCAAAATTTTTATGTAGATTTGTGGTTTGACTGCATTTTTTATGTCGATTGCTGCTCTTTGAAAATGCTACTGGAATCCTCTAAGTTTGAGCTGGTAACAAGTGAATACAATGCCCTTTGGTAGTCATTTCCAATACAGTTCACTACAATTTTTAGAAATAATTTCATATGCTAGTGAATTTCCTACACATTATCAGAAAACAGATCTTGATGTGATTATTTGAGACAAACTGAAACATTACGTAAGACAACACAAGGAATCTTGCCATGTTATAAAGGGCATGCTAAGAGATTTGGAAGCTAAAAATATGCATCTAAACTGTACAAAATTTACTGTGATATCATACACAACCTTTACACATGCTCTGGATGAGCTACAGCCTCTTGGACTGTAGCAATTGCTTTCTGCTTTTTATCTTTGAAGGGAAATAGAGCTGGCTTTATTTTACTGTTTTTAAATCAGGATGAGAGGTTCTGAGGATTTTCTCCCTGATGACATCAGTGAAGTGTATGGATTTACAGAATGGTTCAAGTATTTGTTACATAATTCATGTTATAATGTCATCCCTGGTTAGGAAAAGCCACTTCTGATTGGAATAAAATCCAGTTACTTTTATTATGTCAGAATTTCTGTAGGAAGATTATTTCATACCTATTAATGCTCCTGAAAGCTTTCAGACTTGCAAATGGTAGTTGTCAGTTTAGGATTTTATGACTTCTATAGGATTTGCTTTTTCCTTATTCAGGTCTATTTTATTACTATAAAACTAGGGAATAGATCTTACCAACAAAGCAAATCACTGCATGAGTTATTTGAAGAGTATTAATAAACTTTTCACTGTGGACAGAACTGCATGCTATTTGTGGTAATAGACACCACCAACCAAAGCAGACTTCAAATTTTCAAGAAGAATAGAATGTTCGACAGCATTAATAAATGAATTCCATCAACATGAAAAAAAAAATCTCTGATCAGGATTTAAAAAGTAAGTGCTTCTAAGTTAAGCGTATGGAGACTGATTTATGCTGAGATTTGTCAATCTCAGCATAAGTTCTACCTTTGCATTTAAGAACATGCTACATTCAACGAAAATCTGAATATCGAAAACCATCCAGTGAGACAGTTTCAGTAATCACCTGCTTAGGCCTCCTGGTCCCCAGGTTCTCTGAAGTTCTGTCTAGCAAGTATATTTAGCAACAGGATTGCATCTACTTTAGAACACTCTTGTTTTTTTAAAAAACAAACAGGCTACTGAAGGAGAAAGCTTACCATTTACACACCCTAGGTACTGTGCTTTGAAGAAAAAGCTCAGATTCAATGCCTATCCAATTCATAGGAGATTCAACCTAAATCTGTGACTCCTAGGCTGCAGGTGGCACATGCACACCCTCATGGAATATGTGTTATTATAAAAATCAATGTCAAAATCCTTTTCAGTGGAGGAAGTAGACAGAGGAACAACTCTGTGGTCTCTTGTTAACGTGCTCATTTACAAATAGATCATAATTTCAATGGCCAATTCAGAATTCCGTGTTCCTCAGTTGCTGGAGAAAAAAAGGCAGAGGATGTTATGGATTCTTACATAAACAAATAGTCTGTTCAAAGTGATTCTCTGTTCTTTGACTGTGAACCCAATCTAGTTCATAAATAAGGAAAAACTCAGCTAGAAGCATTTACACTTAGCAGAATATTCAAATTGATTGAATGAAAATTACTGTCAAGCTCAACATGCTTCTTGTGATGATGTAGAAGGGGTTTCTAGATGGTCATTCTCAAAAGTCAGTCTCTCAGGAAATCTCACCACAAGTCACAGAATGTATCAGGTTGGAAGGGACCACAGTGGGTCATCTGGTCCAACCTCCCTGCTCAAGCAGGGTCATTCCAAAGCACATGGCACAGGACTGAGGCCAGACAGTTCTTGCATACCTCCAGTGCTCCATGACCACTTGTTTAGTCCCATCCTCTTAGCACTCTGAAAGTTTTGATAAAGCAGTTAATTGTACTTGAGACTTTAGGAATTAGTAATTTGGGTTCAATTATTGTCAGGGTATCTTTTGTCTAAGACGTGATACTGCAAGGGGCAAAGAAGGGGGAAATCTTTACTTTCCTCCTATCCTTTAAAAGAAAGATATGAGCATACCTTGCAAAGTGGGGAAAGGAGAGAATTATCATTTACCTGAAGAAAGTATGGTGCTCCACACAAACCTTCCATAACCTTTTAGCGGCCCGATGGTTTGGCAGTTTGAACCCAATAGTGCTCTCAAACTGTTCCAGCTGGAAAGAATCCACAAATAAATTAATCCATTTCTTTAGGCTGGCTATTAATTAAGAGGTGGAGTTCAGATAGTTCCATTACTGTATCAAGCTGTAATACTCCTGCCATAAGACTTCATAAGATTAAAAAAAAAAATTAAAAATATCAGAATTTCCAGCCTTTTAAAGGAATTATACTTGGTGGGCTATGTCATGATGGATAAATTGCATGAAGCAATTGTACTGCAGGTTGTGCTTTGCAGTTTGCTTGGATTTAATAAAAGTCTGAAATCAGTGTTAAACTTATATGATCTGTATCACATTTTCTTAGCAAAAATACTTCATCTGTGCACAGCATCAGTGAATGCAAGAACAATACATCTACATTAGAAAACTTACAGAACCACAATGTTAGCATTGTAAAATTGGTGTTTGGATGCCTCTTTTATTTTATTTATTTATTCACACTGTAAAAGTTACCTTAAACATTTTACAGCGTAATCTAAAAAAGCATTACAATATTTGACATTTTGGGGGTTCTGTTAAATTTCCCGTTACAAAGGGTTCAAAATGTAAACACTCACACATCCCCTTCAGCAACTCTCAGGAACTTTTAGCAGTAACTGAAGAGAAAGTTGAATCCACTACTTCCATGGCAGCTAACAAAGTTATAACATTCTACAGGACAACTCAAGCCTTTGGTTACAGCCACAAACTTAAGGTGCTGACATTTAGTGAACAACTATACCTGAAGAGGAAGAGCAGCTGGTTCTCTCCTGGGACTGCAATTTTACACAGTCAGAATATGGCCAATGTAATTAGCTTTTTGTGTAAAAAACAGAAACAAAAAAAACCTGACAGAGCTTCTATTTAAAAAAAAAGAAAGTAGATTTTCTTCTTGGTTTGCCCGTACTAGTCAAGACAAGTGTTTAATACAACACAATCAATCAATCATGTGTACAATACAATCATTAGAATCTGAAGAGGAAAAAGCACTCATAACTTCTGCTTGAATATATCATAAGCTTATGAGGACAACTGTGGAAAAAATGAGGATGTTTTCTTGTTGCTGGACAGAAATGATCTCACAAAAGAAACAAGACTGAAAGGTGCTACTTACTTCTGCTGGCCTGACTTTGATGTAGAAATTACTTCGCTTGTAGGAAATCTTCAGAATTTTTGGCCAAGCGAAGCGGTTGATCCGGAGTCTGTCTTTGTAAATCAGCAGACCATTAGCACATACACCAAGCATGATATCCACACCTTCAGAATCCTACCAGGTATGAGACAATTTCATAAAAATCACTTCAATAACATTCCAAACAAGTCATTATTGCTGACATACCTTGAGGGAATATTGTAACTGGGACATGTTTCATATTCAAACCTGACTCTGACAATGAAATCCTTAAATCAGAAGTAGCCAAGTATATTCATTTTATAGGAAAGACTTTGGACTCTAAGTAATGGTTTTGGCATTCATATGCCACAGTTCTGGGAAATTCTTCAATATTCCGGTAATAGGGACAAAGTTAACACTTAAAAGCAGGAAAGTTATGGCCAGTGTGTGTATTAGAAATAATTTCAACAAATATTAAAAGAAGAAAAATGAAAATCAGGCCTGTCCCACTTAAAGCAGTCAGTGGAAGTCTGAACAAGATGGTGATCAAGGTGATCTTTTACAGTCACATACTATTCCAGCAAAGATAGAGGAGATAATGGATAGGTTTCTGAGCATTCTCTTTCACTCACAGCATTTGCTGCAAGTTTTACAGGCTACAAAACTAATTGACACTACCACAAAAATTACTGATACACTACACAATACAGCAGAATCTCATGTCCCAACAACAGATTAACTGCATCAAATGTCAACACTGTCATTACAGGAGTTGCTTCACTGGCAGAACTAACAAAATTTAACAATGCTTCTCCAGTACATAAAAGTCTTGGTTTTCTTTTTTAAATGCAAGACTGGTATGCTTACAATACCTTAAATTTCCTAATGATTTGAGATTCTGGATTTATGGGAGGGAGTGGCAGGAGGTTATTAGTTTGTCTTTTGAGGTTTTAACTAAAAAAAAACAAATCCCACTTGAAATGAAAATTTCACTTGAAGTGGAAAAAGCACCAAATTCTCCTCCAGGACCTCCCCCCATATTCTTTTAACTCTCATGGTACTATGAAAACAATTACGTGTTCCTTTAGGCTTTGCTTTATTGGCTCCGCATCTCCTTGGCATAGAAAATATGACATTTTAAATGTATTTATCTGCTTTTTTGAGTGAAATATTATTTCCAAGCTGCACATGTCTATGCACGTAATAAACTTATATAAATTCTACTCAATTTACAACTCTAATATCAGTAATTATTGTAACCAAGAGATAAAGGCTTACAGCCAAAAATTAAGCATATGACTTTTTAAAAAATAATCTCTATATACAATATTTTCTTTAATACATAGCACATCTATCCTAAAACAAAACCAAACAAACCCAATCCCCAATACCTTCGCATGATGTAAATCCACTCCATACATGGAAAGTCTCTTAGCATTTTCTAGGAACTGGGAATCCGCCTGTGCTGGAGTCAAGCCCCTAAAACCATTGAATAAGCCTTGAGTTTATTGGCAAAAAACAGTGTCAAAACTGAGTGTCAAAACTGAGTGGAGTTCACACTGACAGAAAAACCTCAGTTTATAAGGTATCAATAGCATTTTTGCTCTACAGGAAAAGAGTTATTTCACAGCATATTATTTTACTTGAGTACAGATTTCCATCTTCACTCTTTCAAACTATGTGTATGTTGTTTAAACTGATTCATATAAAAATCCTTTTTTCCAAAAGTTCTCTACCAAGACCCTAGTGCAACTACGATTTTCAAACTCAACTTTCTAAACACACCAAAATAAGAGCTTTTAGTTATGTAAGAAACGATTTCCAAAGTAAGTTTACCTCAGCAGTTTTACACATACTCTTAGGAGAATTGACATAAATGTGACAAAGCATGATGACTTCTTTTAATTCCACTGTATCTGACATACCTGTGTGTTTTGTGTAGCTCAGCCACTTTCTCTTCCATTTCTTGAGTCTGATTGGGTGCAAACTGGAATTCACTGATATAATCACTGCTGTGCTCCTCTGGGTCATGATCACCCAGCTCAGCCTGCAGGGTATATGAACCAAGGAGGGCGTGAGTCACAAAAGAGCAGGGCAGTCGGCCAGATGCAATATCCTGGCGAAGCTGTAGGCACAAGAAATACCTGCAAGACAGAGGAGAAAAAACAACCAAAGAGAAACAAGAACAAAGAAAGGGTTACCTATGGCAGATGATGGGAAATATGACAGAATTCATCAAGATGCATGTAATTCAGTAAGCGTGTTTTAAAGTAAATGAATGCATTAATAATGACCTTATATTATTTGAGCATTATTACCATACAGGAAATTTCACTCGGTTTTTAAGAGTCAATAGTATTCTCCTAAAAAATGTGAAAAGCAGGAAAAATTCTGATTTCCAATATATATGAATAAAAAGCTATCTAGTTGTAAACAAAAGCTGACTTAGGAACTTGTTTAGTTCACATTGTAGCCTGCAGGTATCTGTGGTTTAAAAATATAAGCTATGCATTTCTTAGAATTTCCCTTTGGCTTTGAAACTCTAACTTTTATATCCCTCGCAGTTCACAAGCTAATCATGTGATGTAATACACAAAAGAAATCTAGTTTAGTACTGAAACCATAATTACCTTTCTTAAACCATGTATGTATTAGAACTCAAACTTTCAGGTACCATATACAGCCTTCTACCAAATTTACCAAGTTAAACATCAGCAGACATTCTACCTTAACAGAGATTTTTTTAAAATGCAAGTGAAAAACCAACCAACTCACTGAAAACTTTCAAAGAAAACACACACAACTTCTTGTAAATATACTCTGTACTAAACGCCTTTTATGATGGTACAAATCACTATCTGTAGCAATAGATAGCGGCACATTTGCATAGCTATCTTATTTTGTGCAGAAGATCCAATTATTGATCCAATGCAACATGTCACATGTAGTAGTAACATCTATCTTGCCTCAGCAGAGTCAGCTAACTCCAAACCAAAGTATTTAGGTTTCCTATAACTCATGAGAAAAATTAATCAGTTCCCTGCACTCTATCCCCAGTTATGAGCCTTGCAATGCTACTTTTAGGTGCTTAGTATCCACTGCATTCCAAGTATTTTTTATCTAAGAAGTTTGGAAGATAATTATTTTCAGGTTTTATTATGTTTTATGGCTTTATTTAAAGCACATGTGTAAACTCACATTTTCATCCATCTAGTCTAGATTATTACTGAAGTATCTTGGATCCCTTGAGCTTTGCTCAAGACCCCTGTGCCCTCATTTATTTCATAATAAAGCAGCAGTCCAACAATGAACCACCAGCTTCTTTCACATCCTATCACTCACACCTTAACTGCTGCCCAAATCATATCCCCACTTATCATTAAATTCTTCTTGCTCGGGTTTTTTCCAGAAGTTTTCATTTTACTTCTCAACCTTGTTCCAAAAAGCAGCTGATGTATGTAAAAATAGCTATACCCAGAAACCGAAGAAGAAAATCTATGTGGCTTGTAAATTAGACTAACAATAATTTAAAGTTTAAAATTAGGACCTGTGCATACCTAGTGATGTCTTCAGTCAACTGTGATGGATCAGGGGGATAAAACTTCACATTAAAGGTGAATATCCAAGGTAAACCTAAACATGGGAAATATCTGACTGTTAATCTCAAATAAGTCCAAGTAAGCAAAGAAAAAAAACTTTACTGAAAAATGTTAGAAAGTAGAATAAATCTGAATCACTGAAATCTCAAATGAAGTTTTTTTTCTGTTTTTTACTGTACATTATTAAGAAGCATAGATTATTTTCATTAGCAGGAAGAGACCCACAGACATAATGAATGATTAGCATGTTAAAAATTATTTAAGTACTGTTTTACAGTAACTTACACAAATATCAGAAGACATTTTTAATTTGAAAATGACCATAATATATTAACACTTTTAAGATATTGTGTGTTCAAAGGCACTTGCATTGAATTTGTGTTTATTTCCAACTCCTCCAAGGCTAACAGTCTCCTCCTGTCTAAACTTAGTTTGAGAGACTTTACAGTAACTGTAAACATGAGATATCAAAATGACCTGTGTTGTTATATATAACAGGTAATAAATTATTCATTGAGAATGTATGGAATACAAAAATATTAGCCATTCCTACTTTAAAATATTTTTCACATTAAACAACTACAATAGCAGTGATATTTAAATTCTCATGTGTTAGAATTGTTAATAACACATGCAATTCTTTAAGCAAAAGCATACTTAAAATTACATTAATAATTTGAAAAAGCATAAAATGTTGCCTTTAGTCATAGCTCTGTTTTTAAATATTTTTTTTAATATTTGAAACTTAAGTCACACATGAATAATTAAAATGCATTTTCAGAATGTTAGTATTTTGGACAGTAAATTATTTTAGAAATCTCTGTTATACAGATATTTGCTTTGAAAAACATGTCTTTCTACAGCAACCAAAAAAGACTGAAATGCCACTTCCAACACAATGCTAGAAAAAAGTGCTGATGTTATTTAAGGTTACTTTCTTTAAAAAAAACCCTGTTTTGGAATTCCATATAAACTAAAGGTAAAGAGGTGTGTCAGAATTTCTAATGTCTTCCAATGTTTAAAAAATTATTTTGGTTTTTCAGACATGGCTATTCACTGAAGCATTTCAATTTTTGTTTAAGTGAACCTCATTCTACACCTGGCTGCTAAGTCAGTATTTCTTTTTGAGAGCTTAGGCTTTTAGTGTATCTTAACATTCCCCGTTACCAAGGTTTTGTACAAGTTTGGGTACAAAATAAGGCAGGACCCTTAAATGAGGTCTCATTTATCACTGCATTGTCTACTGCAATGCAGTGCAAAACAGAATTAAGACAAAAATACTTTGGAAAAAAAAGTCTAACAGTAATGAATACATACAGGATAACAAACACGGTTGAAGATGGAATAGATTAACCTACTTCCATCATCTCCCAGGGAATCAGCATAATTTAATGAAAAGATGCTGATAATGGGTAAACCAAAGTGATGAGTATGAGCAATAGGGCCAAAATATCTATGCAAAAAGCATTCAAGGAGAGCTGTCATGTTAACAGAGCTGTGAAGAAGTGGATAAAGGATGTCCTTCCACACCAGTACTAAACCAGCCTTCAAGTTTTTCCTGGTCTAAAATTGCAGTTAAACTAGTCACATATGAATTCCTATTTAACTGCTGCTCTTTCTGGTCAGCATTTCTACAGCTAACTTTCAGAAACCTTAGGTGTGGTTTGAAGAAAAAAAAACTGAAAAAACTATATTGTTTCATAAATCCTCTGAGTGTGTAGGCTTTGTAAAAAAATTAAAGTCTCTACTCACACTGATTAAATTGCTAATTTATTGAAAAATATTGAAGTTGATTTTGTGCTAAATATTTTCTGGGCAGCTGGTGACCATGGATTTATTTTACCTGATTACTGAAAGCACATTTATCCCCTAAATATAGACTAGCAAGTTTATTACAATGTGCACAGTATTTCTGTATTTCTACTTCTCACTAAAGCAGACTATAACTGCACAAACAAGACATATAACCATAGTTGGCCTCACATAATAATTCACATTATTGCTGGCTCTTTATAGAGTTGGTAGCCAAGACAAAAAAACAAAACAACACCGAAGCTGAGTTAAAATTGTATTTAGCATTCTGTCCCTGATAAGGCTCTCTGTTTTGATTTTCAGTAGTATGGGCTACAGAAATGTCAAAAATTTTTCTAGCCAGCTTGTTATATCAAAAATGCTTCTGTGGCAACTTTAGCCACATTCTTAGAGAAAAAGAATGCAATATAACCAACCAGCTAGCAGCATACAATTAATATGATTAATCCCATTTAAACTGGGAAAGATCAGTGAGTGGTTTTTTTCCACTAAAGGATTTTTCTGACTTTTACTCATGATCTCTTGTATGTCAGCTTTTGCAAGAAAACCTTTCCCTTGGCATAGGTACTTCATTCTCTTCAACAATAACAATCTACACTCTAGTGTAATCATCTTAGATGAAAATTAGATACAACTCGTACAGATATATAGCTAAATATATATAAAATAGATGGATATAAAATAAAGTGAACCTGTATAAAGTGACCACCATATTTTGATGCCTGAGCATACCCATACATTTGTTAGCATTAAAATCAGACAGCCAGAGTGGTGCACCTAAAATGCAAGCTCTTTCCTAATAAATTAAAACTTCTCTTAGTTGCCCAGCCTATTCTGTCCTCAGAACATCTGAACTCTTTCCATTTCTTACAAGATATAGAACACAAAATATGTGAAGTGGAACTATTTTTTGCAGTAAAAATATTAACTATGCTGCAAGCTAGAAAAACATTTAACTGACATAATATTACCTTTGGTTTAAACAGATAAATTCTCAAATTGAGTTTTGTATAAGGGTGACCCAACACACCCTCTGTGTAAACTGAGATTTGACTATTTCAAGGTAATTTGCTATTGCCTGTACCATCACAATATTCCAGCTATGATTCTCAGTTTTGCAAAAGCCTGAATCCACTTGAGATGTACCAATTTTCAAAAAGATAGTGACAGAAATGTAATTACCTACCTGTCCCTGAAAGAAGTAATTAGAGGTTTTAACACATGCCAGTGGATAGCCAAGTACATGAGTTAAAAAAAGTCAAGAATTCATTTTCCTGAAGAGATCAGGCTGGCTGAAAGCAAACAAGATTTTTGTCACCTTTGTAGCCCTGAGAACAGAGACAGTAATTTGTGGATCATGTTCATTAGCTGAAGTAACACCAGAAATTGCTGAGATCCAACATAATTGCCCAGCCAAAGGCCAACCTGTACAAGTAAGAGATCACACAGGGGGCCTGAGGACTGTGACACAGCAAGAGACAGCCTGCAGAACATGACCTGGGGGAGACTACAGGATTCTTATTTCCTCTTTCCCAGTCACAGGTAGTACATACATGCCCAATGTGCAGAGCATTGGTATTGCACACATTTAAGAGAGACAGAGATTGTTGTAAATATTATGTTGCAAACTGATGTGTCGAACTACATTTTGGTAAGTGTCACCTTTGTGGGTTCAGATCAATGTATTTGTCCAAATACACTTATTTGCATGCTAATGCTTCAGTTTGTTCCATACAAGAGAAAAAGAAATCACCGAATATTCAGAGTTGGAAGGGACCCACAAAGCAAGTCCAGCTCTTAAGTGAATGGCCCATAGAGTGGATTGAACCTCCAACAACCTTGGCTTGTTTTTTGTCTTTTAGCACCAGGCTCTATCCAACTGAGCTAATCTCAGGTTCAACAGTTTTGTCATTTCCAACTTTCAAGTGGACTAATAGGTTTTACAGGTATCTTAAATTTAATGAGTATTTTTGTACACAGGATTTCCATTCTTGATTAAAGACAAATATATTTAGAATTAAGCCTGAAAAGAAAAAAGTCTCATTACTTGATACTTATGTAGCTGGAGGATTAAATGTGCCTGCAGTAAGATTCCAATATATGGAAACTTTAATAGACTAATGATGAGGAACACAACTAACAGTATGCTTATTACTTGCATATTTGTGTGTCATTTAAAAATCCTTAAAATCATGTTCTTGCTTTGCTGCTTATTCTCTTATGCCTATCAAATCTGAAATACTACAGACCAGAGGGGAAAAAATCCCATTATGACTCCTCATTCAATAACTGGGCTTGCTCTCCAGTATAAAATGTAGGTCTTCATGCTGTATGGAAAATCAAACCCCCTTAACATATTTTTTTGTAGTGCACACGATACAGTATTCAAAAAACTTAGTCTAGTGCATCCAAAAAATTTTCAGGTCAGTTCTTACACTTCATATTTGTGACACTAACTTGTAGGCTAGATAGCATGTAAATTGCTACAGAATACAAAAAGATATCAACATTTGTATCAAAAAGTTGATACAAAAAGTATCAACATCCTCCATCTTTTGTCATTTATTAAAACCAAACCAAACAGCCTTTAGCCTGCATATTTGGAAAACTAATAGATTTTCACTGAAGACCTGCAGAAGTTCCAATACCAGTAACTTTTCCTTAATTAAAGGTATGGCTGCTACTTGCATATTAGAACATTCACCATTTTAATAGGTCTAGTTGGCTTACATGAGAACATGTTGGATCAAAAAAACAGCTTCCAAGGATCCTTCTGTAACTTTCATTTCTATAATGAGAATATAAACCACACCTTCCTATTAAGGGATTTCATCAATGGGCAAAGATGTGAAGAAAAAGGAATTAACACCACTATGACTTCTGGAAAAAATTAGTATTGCCTCAAAACAGTGGAGTTAACAGCAGTAAAGAAACCATCTGTTCATCATTATAAATAGCACACTGCTGTTCTTAATTACAAGTACAGTCAGTTTCTTAGCTTAAATTCTTGTTGTGCTCTAAGTCTAGGCTTGTAAATACTATCATCACCCTCTTCCAATCAGGTACTACCAAAGGTTTCCATTAAAAACAAAAAAACCCTGGTTTGGCCACAAATGAGCAAAGCAATGGCAATAAGTTCAGTAAGGGCAAGAGCTGTCTAACAGGTTTTAGTGGCCACTTATTTTGTGATATTTTGTTTTGTAGACTCAGGCAGAGTATCACCTACATTTACTCTCCATACACCCCCCATTTACTACAAAAGCTACCCAGCTAGTGAAGAGCTTTGACAGAGCTTTATGCAAACAGAGTAAAATAAATTACTCATCATGTACTATGCATAGGAAGTAGAAAGGCATTTCAAGCAGATTCAGTCTGAAAAGCACTGTAGTGAGACATTCCAAGATTATGCTCTCTATTCCATCTCCATTCTGAAAATGATGGACATTATCAAAAAAGTCAATGGTGGACTGATCGGTATTGAAGAATATTAATTTTCTGTAAAACATATTAACTCTCTTTTTGTAGGTTCATATTCTTTTGATGATTCTTTGAAGTAAGAATGTCCTATGGCAACAATCATAACCATTTTTGCATGATTGCATTCTCCATCCAATAACCAAGTATCAGCACCAAGCTGAAAAACCTCTACAGTTTCAGGATGCAAAAATATCAACTAATAATCACAAAACAAGGGAAAATTTTGGGGCAATAATAGATTTGATTAATTTCTAATATAATATAATGATTAATCATTATACTACAGTGATATAATAATAACATATAATATAGTATAATCATTAACTTCTACAGAATAATGCTAATCCCCCTACTTGGACTGGGGATGGAAATAGAAGATATGCTCCCTGTTTTAAGGATATATGAATATAATGAATACATCACTATCAGATAGAAATGATTTTAAAGCTGTAAGCAATCAACATCCAGGCTACTAAATTTATGAAGAATATTTCTGTGAGAAAAGAAAGGAGCGTAATATCTGAATACAGAAGTACTTACTTCGAATTTGTCTCTTAATTTCCTTTGAAGAATCTAGCCAGTTCTGTAAAAAAAAAAAAAAAAAGGAAAAACAAGCAAACCACAGCCGGCATTTAAAATCCTCAATACCAAAATATTTTGATATAATCTGTGCAACTTATTAAATAGCTTTTAGCATTTCAGTTACTACTGATATGTGCAAAGAGACTGTTTTGTGACAGATCATCCAAAAATTTAACTTTTGGAAGTGAGACTGAGGTATCTGTAACATATATTCATCAGTAACTCAGGCAATCCTGTTTACTAGTTTTACCCGTACATGTTAAAAAACAGTTGAGAGACTAGGAACATAAACCTTTTAACTACAGTTACTGAGACTTTCCTGCATTGAGTTTGAACCTTTACTTCCAATGGCCAGACACACACACAGACACACACACACAAGCGCATTCATGGAAGAAACATGCACAAAGCCAGCCTGACAGGAGGTCTTGCAACATTTCAAAGACAGACATGAAATGCAGGGAAGAGTTAGATACTGCCTTGTGAGGCCAGGGGAAATATCTACTTTTTCACTATAGGTACTTGCAGTTTTAAAGTCTGAGGGAATACCTCAAATGTTGCCAAAGGCTTATTTCTACCAATGTTTCTCACCTAACTTAGCAAAGCAGAGCATCCTGGGTATAATGTGACCCACCTTTTTCAGTCTGTGGTAGCAAATAAATTTCAGATGCAACATTGTTTCCCAATATGATATCCCTCAGTCTCAGTCTCTGTTAGGGGCTTTTGCACCCAAAGTCCATCTTCTTTCAAGAAGACAAAAATGCTAGTCTAGTTTCAGAGGTCTGTGTGAACTAGGAAATGTGGAACTATGTTTCTGCAGTAGTGCAAATCTTTAACATAGACCACCCCTTCTGACAGAGAATGTGTCTCCTATGAATATGGACCAGCACATCAAGTTGCCTGTTGTAAATGACCTTGGTCCAAGTAGATTTCATCACAAGTGCACCATGTATATATTAGATAAATACTATTTACAAATTAAAAGCAAAACCCCCCTTTTATAATTTATAACAATTGTAATGTTTAAAAAAAATACAATTTCACATTTCTTGCTTTGTCTGTGAACTCTACTTTCCATAGCTATAATAATTTTTCCAGAGAAGGCAAAGTCCATAACATTTTTAAAAAGGAAGAGTTAGAAAGCACTTCTCCAGAATCCTGGATACCATTTGTAATGCTTAAGTCAGAAAAATTGCTTTCTGTTAGAGGAACCTTGACATGGAAAGGCCTTGAAAGACAATGTAAGTCTTCCAATAATTTAAACTGAGACTCACTTCAGCTACAGTTATCATCCTAGGTTTTCAATTTTGGCAAGAATTCCATTCTGAAATTACCCACAGCCATATTCTTACAACTACAATAACTAGAAGTATCTTAAACCCTTACATTTTAGACATAGTACCAAGTAAATAAATAGAGAATATAGCATGGAATAACTACAACAGAAAAATAGGATTTGAGTACATAATACTTTCAGTGTTTCATCTTTTATCACTACAAAGCAGGAGAAAAGAACATACAATATAGACTATGCTGCAAGATGATAAAAATAATCCCTTCTTTACACAAGTTATACAGTGCATTTTCTTATTTTTCCAAGCCTGAAATAAGCTTATTGGAAGCAGACTTATCCACCAACTTTCATTACTGCTCTGTCAAATAAAGTCAGATACTTATATTCCATTTATAGGCATAATTACAGGGGTGGGGTTTTTTTTCCATCTGTGCCTTTTGTCATGGATAAAAACAAACACCACGAAAGTATCTACCCTAAATTAGAGCTCTTAATGCAGAATAGACAGGTCTGTCTTTCAAAACAAAAGACAAAGTGTATACACACTACTTTGCTCCAGTAGGCAGAAATCTATTTGTTTAATTTGTGAATGGTACGGCTATAGATGAGACAAAGTAATGTATTGTCAAAGAACAAAATGTTCTCTACCAGTACAAAAGTATTTTGTACAAATCCAGAAAAGCAGCATTTTCAGCTGGTGCCCAAAACATAAGAGCAGAAGCTTTCTAACACTTCTGCAGACCAACTACAGTGTGAATGGAGCATTAATGAACTTCTGAAGGTGCAATGCAATGAAATCTCTAACTAAACTTCAGGCTAATAAATTTAACATTTGCAAAAAATGAAAGAAATCATTAATTACTAATTTGGCCTAAACAGTTTCAAAATGTGCATTAAAGCTAACAAAAATCAGTCTGATTGGAAGACATAACCTCTGTCCCAGCTGCACAGAACACCCATGGAGAAGAGTTAATGGGACTCCTCCTCCAATGGTACCCTGATGGTGCATTGGGGAGCAGCTCTAATTCAAAAGAGTGCCTGGCATTCAGTTGCCACACGCCACAGCTGCAGTCGTGTTCAACAGCTGGCTCATAAATGGGTGGCTGTGATGAGTGCACAAGAATGGGGAAAACACATCATTCAGCATTTAGTACTGACTGGTCTGGAGGTCAGGGATTTGTGGCATTTTAATCTAAAAAGGCAACAGTCATAGCAGGAGAAAAAAAAGCATCAAGAAGAACTGGTACCAAAATTAAAAAGTAACACAAACTTAATACAGAGTTAAACAAAAAAGAGGGCCCTGAACCCAGCAAAAGTTCAGCAAAAGTAGGAGGTTGGAAACATAATATTGCTAGGAAAGAGGTTTTTTTAAGTTTCTCCAAATTACACTAGGAATGTATTTGCATGAAGAAGACAAAATCCAGCAACTCTGGTTGTTTCGTCTTCATAACAAGGACCAGATTTCTCCAGGAGTTTTTATTTCAAAGCCTGCTGCTGTCCATAACTCAGGTGAGAACTGATCTATTCTACTTTTTAATAAGGACCGCATTATCAGACATTTCTCACTTAATTTATGTAAGTAACTCTTAATTTATGTAAATACTCATGAGTGTTGCCGCAGTACCACCTTCACAGTCAATGCATAAGGAATTCAAGGACTCATTCACACTGAAAGAGACCTCTGGACATAACCTGTCCAAGTGCGATTCAAGAGCCAGTTTTGAATTAGACCAGACTGCCCAAGTTCATATCCAGTCAAGTTTTTAGTATCTCCAAAGAAAAAGGCATATGAAAAAACAGACGGGGTCTTTTTAAAGAGTGGACATCTGTTTCCCTATTTCAATGACTGAAGAATACCAAGAAAGCCTTAGTCTAACTAGAGGAAAGGAAAAAAAAAAAAGGCGGAGGATGAAAAAAAACACATAACCCTACACCAATCCAGACTTTTTTCTGAACTTTCAAAAACCTGAGGCTCCCTATTTTACCTCCTGGATCTACTCAGCGGGCTATTTTTGGTACTGGTCAAGGATCCCGGGTCTAGTATTTGACCTTTTCTCTTTTGCCAGAGATCAGACTGCTGTCTTATGTTATTTTGTTGTGTATATACAGTACAGTTTTTCAATAGTGAGAAGTACAAATATTGCAAGAAGCAAAAATAATAGATAACATTATTATATTAGTTAAAAGATCAACAGAGATCTTCTTCATCATTACACCAAAGAAGTTCTTATGTCTGATGGCTTACAAATCAAGAACAAAAATTAAATATCTTAGTAATAATACAACAAGCTCATTCTGCATATGGGGATTCTTAATATAGAGGAATTGGGTATTTTGCTCAATACTGCACAGAAAGCTTTGCACTAAAGCAACTAACTCTAGAAAACAGCTTTATCAGAATGGAAGTTATCAGAAATTCAGATTTATTCAGACCATTAAATTACACTTAATTTTTTAAAAAATAGTGTTAAGAGGAAGATGACAGAAAAAAGCAAAAACTTTTAGATGCAGTATGATGTAATGATGCTTCTACTACAAATACAAACTAAAAAGAAATACAGGTTTTCCTGCTTCTATTTGTAATTATTCATCTGGGAGTTTTTTTTTTCTGAAGAAAAAGATGACCACACATATATCTTTAGCTCATGGAGGAAGCAACAGGCAGACCAGCCCATAACTGAAAATGTTAAGATGATAAAAAGATAAACTGGGTTTTGGTTATTAATGGAGCACCTGACTGATTTAAGATTTTCCTCAGCTGAGCAATCCAGATGTGTTCAACCATCCAACAAAAAAGCAAGTGCAAAAGAAGATGGAAGTCACCAAATGGTATTTAAGAAATCCTTTCAAATGCAGTCATCTCAAATGCCATTCATTTATAAAATTAGCATCCAATACCAGTGATGGACCAGCTTCAGCCTCTTTACAAATGCCAAATTTTTTTTTTAAACTTAATAACAAAGGAAATCAAAGGCCTAGTCATTACAGACTTATGGGCTAGATTCCCTTCATGTTTATGAACAAAGCATTCTTACACATCTATGAGAAAAGGCAGCAAAATTTACTGAAGTGTTTGAAATGGTAAACATTTAATAGAATATACCTCACTGAACTATTGAAGTGAGTGGCAATGATGAAAAACAAACAAAACTCTCACACAGGCTTACCTTCTGTTCTGAATTCTCATAAAACAACAGCCCAAAATAGTCCTTTTCCAGTAAATTGAGGTGTTCACATACTTTATCAAACAGCACTTGTCCTCTTGCTCTTTTCTGAGGGGTGGGAGGGTAGGAAAAGAAGGAAAAAAATAAGGAAAAATAAGAAAAAAGAGAAAATTAAGATAAGTAAATCAGTGAGGCCCTTAATTACAGGCACCCTTATTCAATTATATTATTCAGGAAAATTTAAAATACACATAAAGCAGATTATGAAGGCTTACAAGGACTCTTTACCATATTTAAAAACTTTCCTTGACGAAAAAATAGTTTCATTTTTTTTTCAATACATCAAAAAAAACCCAAAACAACAACAACATAAGTACTCAAGGACAATTCAATACCTGAAAAATTTAAATATTTTGCACTATTAAGTGTCACTAAATAGTCTTGGTTTCTCTAGATTTTGATTTTTAAAACAACAGAAGACTCCTTTATTTCAGCCAACTTTTTCTATATTATCTTCTAAAAATTAATATAGTTTCTACAATGTTAACTTTAGCATTTTTATCATTTTGGTATACATCTCAGTAACTTATGAATTACATTATATGAATGCACTGAAAAATAATGTATTATCTCCAAAAGACAAAAAGAACAAGCAGACCACTAGGATTGATGCTCAGACCAGCAGAAGCAGAATGCAAGCAGAAACTGAACATATGCAACATGTCTTGTTGTCTATACTGCAATGGTTTGTTTCGAGGGGCAGAAAATAAGATAGCTACTTTCTATCTGTGTATTTCTGAAATCTCAGTACCCAACAAATTCATTAGATTAATTATAAGAAATCTTCAAGAAGTTTCTTTTTACTAAAAATATTCTTTTTGGAAGTCAGTAACAAAGGAAAAAAACCTGAAGGTTTTACTTGAGGTTAGTTTCAGTATCTTAGTCTGCTGCTTTATAAATATAGTAATTGAAGACTGATCATCATTTTAACATACTCTTAAAAAGGGTTTATTTAAAATGGCCACTTTCAAGCTCACTTGGTGAGCTCAGTATTATTAGAGCTTAAGCAAATGGCAGTCAGTCCTGAAGTTTTATCCTGAAGTTTCCTTGTGACCTTTCCAGCAGCCATCCAGTATCTAAAAGGGGCTTAATAGAGAAGGGAAGGGAAGGAAAGGGTGCGTGGAGGACGGACAAGGGGTAATGGCTTTAAAGAGAGCAGGTGCAGATGAGATATTAGGAAGAAATTCTTTACTGTGAGGATGGTGAGGCACTGGAACAGGTTGCTCAGTGAAGTTGTGGATGTCCCATCCCTGGAAATGTTCAAGGCCAGGTTGGATGGGGCTCTGAGAAACTTGGTCTGGTGGAAGGTGTCCCAGGGGGTTTAAAAATTAGAAAATCTTTAAGGTACCTCCCAAACCAAACCACTCTATCATTGTGTGATTCTTGTACCTGAAACTAGGAATGTAAACATTCCATATGTCTGTAGTGCCAGTAATGAAAAGCATTCTACTTCTGTGCATCAGGTTTAAGGAAAATCTTTGTCTCCTGCTGACAGGAGACAAAGATTTAGAGCAGACAGCTCACACCACATGCTCAGGGGTGGAAAGATGAGAAGTTCCTTTGACAGTTCAAATGTGACCATAACTGGCATGCAGTCTCCAGTTTGAACCAACTCCTTCATGACAGCTCTGTTATTTGTGGCATTTCTCATAGAGGCCACAACATGGCCTTTTCAGAGGCCTGTCAGCTTATAGGAATTCTTGCATTTGCTTATCCTACAGATTTCAGTAGATGCCATACACCACTGCCATTCCACAGGAACGCCACTGGCAGCCCCTGTGTAGGCCCGGGTGACAGAGTGGCCATTGTCCCCGCAGACAGTGGCGGAGCACTCCACACGCCCCATTCCGGCACTCCCGCAGCTCGGCTCTGCAGCACAGGGCGGTAAAGGCCAAGAGCAGAGGGAGAGGGGAGAAAAGAAGGTATGCACTGAGAAAAGAGTGAAGGCATTGTTGATTTATTCCCCAAGAATCCAGAGCTTTATTCAAAATCGCATTGTCCAGCAGACATTCTACTCAGGAAGATTGGAAAGCTTTCATAGAAGCAAAATCATAAAACAACCACATTTAGTGGCCCAAGTAGCAAGGCAGTGGAAAATAGAAGCCAGAGTGACTTCTGAAACGGGGAGCAGGGAAATTTAAGTCTGTTTGGTACTTTCAAAAAATCTTACTTCTCAAGAAAGATTCCTCAAGAGGAAAGACTGAAGAAGGATTCCTCAAGAGTCCTCAAGAGGACTACTTTCTCTAGGCATCTGGAGTAACGACTTAATTTTCTTGACAGCTTCACCTTCAGCATAGTAAGAAAAATCACCAATATAGAAAAGCGGTAAATTGAAAGCAGAAAAAATATAAGCAAGAGAGAGTTCAAAGAATCTTAGATGCATGTAATAGATAGCATTTTTTTTCCAAAGGTAATGTGCAGGTCAGTGATCACATCTTGCAAATGCAAGTTTCAGTCATACAAATTTCAGTAATGGAAATCTATAGATTAGTGCAAAATAATATATGCGATCATATCAAGCCCACATCTGGAATCAGATACTTTTAAATAAAGTTTATATACTAAAGCCTACAGTTAATATCAAGTCTTTGACATATAGAAACATAAAGCAGGCAAAGCTACAGGAAATAGATTGCAAGTATATTGCATCTGTAATATATTGCACAGCTTCTTATTAGGAAGTCATAATCAACAAAGAACTTGGATACATTAGCAGGGTCCACTGTATCTTTAAACATCTTTTTGTCAGTTCATGGTTCTTCCACATAAGGAAAAACACCACCATGTCACAAAGCCCAAGTTTGTGAGTCTACATTCTAAACAGCAGCAAAATTAAAAGATGTTATACCATCAGCATCTAGTATTTACAGAGCTCTGTTATGGATTCAAAAGAATAAGAAGCCTCTCAGTACCAGCAATGGTTTTCATTTTCAAGATCCTACTTGTAAAATTGAAAGACTGAGTTATTTTATATCTATCTATCTAGCTAGCTATAGAGTGATATAGTGATATAGTTTTAAAAATCAAAAAGAATATTTAATTTGCAAAACCAAACTTTTCAAGTGCAATTTCTTTGTAAATCATTTGGGGACAGGCATTACTATGGAGTCTAAATTATATGATAACATAACTTTTCTGGAAAAACTCATGTTCCTAGTAGAATGTCTCTAAACATGAACTGAAGATAACTGTTGTGAGCCAGTCAGTTCAGAAGCTAGAAATATTTTAAGAGAGCAGAACACTCTTAAGAATGCAGCATCATGGTTTGCACAGTTTGGTACTTTTTAAAATGGATTCCATTTCATTTTCTACCAGGTGTTTGATAGGTCAAGTGATAGCCACAACCAATGTATAAATTATAATCACTATTCTTATTATATGTATGCATACATATACATTTATGCAGCTGTATATACCCACATATGTGTTTACAGCACAACAAATATTCGTGTTCCAAATTATAATGCAGAAATATTAGTAAAAGTGTAAGTCCCTCCTTGCTTCCACAAGAAAGGGAGTGCATTCAACCTAGCTATACCAAGAGGCTGAGAAGTGAGGAGATGCTCACAGAGCCAGCAGTTTAAAACTCAAGAGTACTCAGATCAGCAGTATTCTGTATTGCTGACAAGTTATGCTTTAAGTGAGAACACAAAAGAACACATGTAACCAAGATTATTCTAGAACCAATTTCAAGTCTGTATTTAGACACTGCAGGTGCCACCTCATAATGCAACTGCCTCATAAAACCAGAGGTAGCATTTTTCTGTCCTTTACATCCTTCTCAAAAAAAAAGAGCAAACCAGAGCAAAGCAATTGCAGCTGACATATACAATGGAAATTTCTATGCAACTGGGAATAAGAGTATCATGGATCTGTTTGGCTGTATAAGAGTTGCCAACTACTGATGCAATATAAACATTCACAGCTACCAGTTCTGTTCAATACATTTATCTATGATACAGGTGCAGGAGTTGAATGCACCATTATCAAGTTTGCTGGTGATACTCAAGTGGGAGATGCTACTGACTCCCTTAAGGGACAAAAAACCCTACAGAGAAATGTGGATAGATCAGAGCATTGGGCAATTAGTAGCATGAAATTTAGCAAATGCCAGATTCTGTACCTGGGACAGAGCAATGCTGGGCACAAGTATAAACCAGGAGAGGAGTGGCTGGAGACCAGCCCTGCAGAAATGGATCTGGGAGTGCTGGTCAGCAGCAGCTCAGTGTGGGCCAGCAGGGAGAACCTGGGCAGCTAGGAGGGCAAACCCTGTCTTGGGATGCAGCAAACCTTGTGTTCAATGACTCAGAAAAAAAGAGGTGATTATCCTACTGCGCTCAGCTTTGGTATGGCCAGTACTGTGAGCACTTCTGGGGCCCACAAATTAAGAAGGATGTGAAAGTCCCTGAATATGTGCAGAAGGCAACAACAAAGCTGAGGAAAAGGCTGGAAGAAATGTCCTATGAGGACTGGCTTAGGACCTTGGGCTTGTCTAGGTTAGATAATAGGAGGCTGAGGGTGGCCTCATTGCTCCCTACAGCTTCCTGAGGAAGGTGAAGAAGCAGGTGCTAAGCTCTTCTCCCTGGGGTCAGTGATAGGACATGTGGGAACAGGTCAAAGCTGCACCACGGAAGGTTTAGATGTGACGTTAGGAAGCATTTATTTACCACAAGGGTAATCAACCAGTGTAATAGCTTCCTAGGAGGTGGCTGATGCCCCAAGCATGTCAGTGTTTAAAAGCCATTTGGACATGACCTTAGGTCAACCCTCGTGACATGGGTGCTTCCTTACCCTTATAAAAGGGTTGGTCATCAGGCAGCTGAACTCAATGACCATTGGAGGTCCTTCCCACCTGAAACAGCCTATCCTATTCTTATTCCTCCCCTTTTCCTTTCTCTAGCAGTATGTGCAGAGGGAAATCTTAACATTTCTTCCCAGCCCTGCACTAGCAGAAAGGATTGAATGGTAACCATGTCCCAGCCCAGGCACTGAATGTCTCTGTGTGGGAAGGAGGCATGTACCGTCTGATGGGCGTGAGAGCTGTGCATTATCTCAAACTAATTTAATCATTTGAAGAATTTGAATTTTAAAAAAGCCAACAAAAACAAGTACAGTTTTTAAGTTTTCTGTGTTCATTCAGTTAATCTGGGTTTCCACGGAATGGCAGAATTCCACGCATCTCTTCAGAGATCAAACCCTTAGCCAAATGCAGGACATGTTCCCAAACTCAGTGACTTTTTCAAGTGTGCAATACCTATTATTTCCCCAGAGATTGTTTTTTTCTTCTTGTACTCACTTTTAGAAATGATTGTGTAATTTCTCCAAGGGAAATTACATTTTATTACATTTGAGAACAACAGTACTCCATCAGAGCGAGGGTCCATCTCCAAAGCGGCTAACCACAAATGTCTACAGGCAAGCACAGGAGCAGTACCCAGGAGATGACCAACTATGAGACTGGTATTTGCCTGAAATACCAGGGTTTTTTCAGCTCCAAAAACATTTTCAAAGACTCATATTTACAGGAGGAAAAAGGATTTGATTTCATTTTATTCTTCTGAATCGGTTTAAGAGCCAGCGCTCACAGGCATTAATACAATGCAATTCTGTAGCCAGGCCCAGGCTAATGCATTCTTCAGTTTTGTTTAAAAAAATCAAAACATCCCTTGCAGTCTGGCAAAGGCAAGGCCACAGAAAGAAGAAGCCAGACCATGAACCAGGCAGTCCCTTTTTCCTGAGACTTGAAGAATAAGGATTGGTACTGGTCACATGCAAAAGAGGAGGAGATGTGCAATAGCCTGGGTTGTTTTCCGAAGTATGATACATATCAATGACAAGCATATTTTCTGGCTGCAAAAAAATTGCTTTGCTGTGCTTCTTGGCCAGTGATGCATGAAAAGTGCTCTCATGCCTGGCCTGCACTTGTATTGCATGCAGGGAGAGATGGAAAGTGGCAGCTTCTGATGCTGCAGCAAACCAGGCTGCCTTGTACAAACAAGAACCCTAGGGAAAACCAAACCAAGGGAATACAGGAGCTCACTCCTGCTACGAACGTAGAGTGGCAAGGAAAGACAGAGAGCAAGGGCATGAGTGGTGCCTTGGAGGTGCAAAAGCAGCAGGAGAGAACACAGAATGGCCCGAAGGAGCCCTTGGCAAGGGGCTGTGCTCAATGCTGCAGAGGGAGGCAAAAAATCCCCAGAGACTGAGATGACTTCACACAAACATTACTTGCAGTGGTGTCTGTTGAATCTAGACAAATATTTTAAGAATGTGCCAAATTTAACATCATCCCTATTTTCCTTCTCCTAAATAAAAGATGTCATACTTAAAACAGATCACTTGGTGCTTGAATAAACCTAGACTAGACACCTGAGCAGTCAGAAAAACTATTTGCAAATCAAAACTCAGCTACAATTAAACATCTTTTTCATATCAGCTTCATTCAGAGTTTTCTTAATTCAGGGTTAAAGACTGATCTTAATTGTACATTGAGCAAACATATTTTTACTTTGTATTAGCAAACTGTAAGTAACCATAGAGTCTGTGTCAACTCCAATATATTTCACTTGTTCATACGTGCATAAAATACGGTCAGTGCTGGCATCCTTTAAATGCCTTTTGTCATAAATATTTAATTAGACCACTGACTGAACACAGTAAACAAACCCAATAGCATCTTCATCTGCTTCTAACTAGTAATCATTATGCACTTATCACTTCTTTTTGTTTGTTTGAATTGTTATTCTCTACTAAAACACAGTTTATATTTAAAACAGAAAATCTGAACTAGTCTTTAGTGCAGATTCCAAATTCAAGGACAGAATTTCTTCACAACTATCTACAAAACTACAGAATGAGAGGAAAAAAGCAAGTTTATTTCCTATAGGAAAGCAAGACATGTAGTTCATGGTAATATATTAGTAATATATTTATACCTCCACAGAGATCAATTATCAGCAAAGGAGTAGGTCAAAATTACATCATTTGCACTGTGTTAAAAAAATTAAAATTGCTCCTAAAAATTAAGTCTTAAATATTCCAACAGTCTGCACATTCAAGCTATTAAAATCCAACTGCCATTACATCTCAAATATTACACTATTGAATCATGAACCAAGGTTATTTTATCCTTTAATATGGTTCTGTCATTTCAAGCAAGCACAAATGTTCAGTCACAGTTTTTGGCAAATACCACTCATTAGCTTTCATCCTCAGTACCTTGACAACTGTCTGTGATAAACTTACAGGCTGTTTTTCCTTTAACACTCTTTCAAGTAATGAAAGGTAACTGAAAGTTTTTTAACAGCCCGTGAAAGTTGTTTTAAATCATGTCCCTCCAGAACTATTCAACAATAGCCTCTTCCTCTTTCCATCTCTCCAGGTATTCACGTATTACTCTGAAGATTCTGAGGCTAAGTAGGTGTTATCTTTAAGAGTTAAAATAGCTTTAAGCTTAAAATAATTAAATTAATTGCTCACACTCTATGAATGCACATATTATGCACGTGTAACTCAAGATGTTTAGTATAGTACTTGCATGCAATATTATTTTGTGATTTATTGCAGAAGATTCCTTTAAAGCAACATAACACAGAAAATCAATCTATTTGTTTAATATGGAAACTATGGTCTTAAGGAACTAAAATACTAAAAGTTAAAGGAATTTAAAATAGCATTGTAATGGAGGATATTTTGCTGCCTTATAAAACTTTACAGGTTCCAAAATAACAATATAAAGCAAGTTTGAAGACTGGCTGGTATAAATGTTCATAACACTACTCCCACTCAAATTTTAATTCCCCAGAGCAAGTAGCCAAGATGCAGAGTAATTATTTACAGACCACATTTTATCAACCATGCAAGATTACAATCAGCATCTCTGCATTGGTGAACAGAGTGCAGTTCATTCCTGTGAAAGATCAAAAACCACGAAACACTACAGTGAGAATTTCAAACTACAAAGAACTGAGGAACAGGTTTCACCTAAACAAGATTTAGCTCTTACATCATGGACTTCTCTAAGCAACTGTGGAGTACGTTAGGTTTGTATCTACACTGGCATTCAGGCAAGGATATTTGGAGAAGCTATACTCCAGAAAGATTACAGACCAGGTCCTTCAAATTTGCATCTTCAAAAGTAATGGAAGTACAAAGACAGATGAAAAGTAAAAAGAAAATAATCACAAAAGAAACTGAAATATCTGTTCAAACAGTTCCAAAGATAAAGAATTGTTGACTTTAAGTTCAAACTGTCAAGCTCACATCAGTCAGAAGATTTACTAAGGCAAAATAAAAGAGTTTTCAGGGAAAAGAATAGATGACTCTCAGAGGTAATAAATTAATTTACAAAGTAACATCAAAAAAGACAAATATATGAGATTTGCTTTATGCTGAAAGCTAAAGATCAACCATGTCAGGCATGCCCAAGGCAATGGGAGAGACATGCAAAAACAAGTCAGAAGAAATAAGTCCACTATCAAACAACACTAGGTGGCTGCAAAAAAGAACTTAAAGTAATTATCAATACACAAAACCTAAGTGGCAAAGAAACAAGAAAAGTTCAAATGTACCTGTATTCCTACAGCAACATTTGATGTCAAATTCTGAACTATGGAAGAACAGCATCAAATTACAGTCATCTGCAAAGATGTTTTAATATCCCATTAAAAACATGCTAATTCACCAAGAGTGAATTTTTTTTTCCCCCCACAATTTCATATATAAGTATACGATCTCGACATCCTGAAGCTGTATTTTTCCCAAGTGAGCATCTCCCACCCATTTCTGTGTTGTAGCACTCACCACAAGAATTCAGTTTCAGAACATTGTCAAGGAAACCAGTTTTCACTCTGATGTATTTCTCAATGCAACCTGCATGTCACACATACTTTTTTTTCCAAAAGCTGCTTTAACTCAATACAGATTCCAAGAAAATGCCTCATTAGGCAGAAGTTACATCAGTCTCATATTAACGAGACTTTAGATTGCAATAAATTCCTTTTTCATTAACATAATAGATTCTAAGTTTGCACATGTACCTAATCCATCTAAAATAAACTGACCTAGTTCCAGTTAGAACAAAATGCACATACATGCAAGTTTTTAGTGCTATAATTAAGTTTATAACTGGATTGCAATTTTGTCGGTTCATAATTTTTATCTTATATACTATATATATTCCATTTCTTACATATGTTTGCTCCAAAATCTTCCATCTGAAGATTCCGGAGTGCAAAAAAAAAACACCCAATGGTGACATGATATACGATTTCCTTATGCACAACCTACTTCCACCCATGTCCTTTTCAGCTGACAACAATGTAGCATTAACCTCTTGCTTACAGGGGATCTTCCCTTACCAGGACAAGAAGATCCTTGAGAATATAAAGATTATTATTACAAAAATCCATCTGTGGTAGCCAGGACATAAAATAAGTATGTCAAGAGACACAAATTCGCTTCAGCCATATTACAATTACAGGGCTTCAGCAATTCACTTAAATTAATTCCTCTGCCTATCTCAGCTTCATACTACAGAACTTAAATGTTTCAGAATGTAGCTGAACTCAATTTACAGCCAAGTTAGGATATTCACTTGTCATTTGGTAAATATTCAATTTCTAAAAATATTTAGTGAAGCTTGGAGAGCCTGGTCCAGAACAACCTCTGTAGAGCTTCTGCTGCCTAGTTAAGTCTCAAAGATGATAAATTTAAAAAAACAAAACTAATTCCAGATTAACTGTCATTAAACACCAACCTTTACCAAAAACTGTAGCCTCTTTTCTAAGACAACTGTTTTATATAGTCTGTAAAAGCTCACTAACACTTTACTGAATTGAAATATCAATTATTTTAAGCTTGAAAATAAATCTATTTCAGTCATCTTTGAGAAATTATTCTAATTTAGTATGTACCAAATGTTACTTTGCAAAATAAAAAATAAAATCAGCTTCAGTGCTGGGGGGAATGGAGAGTGGAGGAGGGGACGGTTGTGTATGTGTAAAAACTGGTGTTTGTACAAGACATTATGTGAAACAATGTTTCCTTCTTTCCCTATTCAAAATTTGAAATAATGTTATAAAAAATTAAGTATGTTGAAATGTTTTAAATCACTGGAGCTGAAGAAACACGTATGAAGAAACAAGTATGCCTAAAACTAAATTATGCTTACAAAGCAAAAGGGAATAGAAATCTCATTATCACGTGGACAGGAGTTTGGAGAGCAGTTTCTGGTCTACTGAAATGGCATTTCTTCCTAAGCACACAGACCATTGTCAGTGGATATTCTGTTCTCTCAGGAAAAATTATGAACAGGATGGACAGAAAAAAAGAATGGAAATAAAGTAAAAAAACTTGTCTGAACTCCTCACTAGCACCTCAATCTATATTAAGACTGCTTTTTAAAAGAAGGGAAAATAGAAGGAAATTAAGCGAGAGGTGTCAGACTGAAGAACTGGCATATATAATGGAATTCAATGAGCAGTAACAAGAGATCTGCTATTTTAGAAGCTGTTAATAGGAAATGCTAGGGATATTATACCTGAACTCATCTGCCCTTCCAGACAGTATGAAGTCTTAAAGTGTAGGCTTGTAATTGTACAAGTGCAGAACAAGCCTAAGAGTTCTCAATTACTTAGTGATTAATCTTACTTAAAAAAAAAACAAAAACAAACAAACAAACAAACAATCTCAGCCAAAAAACCCAAGAAAAACAGGTACTTGGACAACCATGACAAACCAGTAAGATTTTATGGAACCGACTTTTCCTTCAAGCAAAAATAAGTGAGATCTAACCATATTGTTAAAAGGACCAAACTATTAATTTTAAAAACATGAGATGGCATTAAAAAAAAGTTTCTTGAAAATAGGAATGATATTTGCTTTCTCCCCCCTCCAAAAAACATCCCAGGAAGTTCCTCTAACTGCTGGGATATTTCCAATATAGTCAAGTTTGGCCTTGAAGCAACGCCAGCCAGCTCACTGAGTACTGGTGGGTGTATTCTATAAGGTCCCATGGGACTTGTCTCTCCATGTCAAATGTTCCCACACGTAACCATAACCCTCCCTTTTCCCATTAGTTTCCAAATAATATCTTCAAGCTTTTGCCATTAACCATTTACTGATCAGAACATACTCAAGCTGGAAGAGTAAAGTTTTTCTGACTGAAACAGCTTATGTTCTAAGAATAATGCATCAACACTTTTTTTATTTAAGACACAAAGCATTACTATTAATTCAAGATTTTCTGGTTAGATTCTAGTGAATCTAAGGTATACAACAGCTGAAATCGAGTATTAAGTCCTCATATTCATCATTCATCACTGTTACTAGTTAATTGTACATTACATGTATTAATCAGCCACAAAACTCTCGGTATTTAGTTACTGCTGAGAATCCTGATCAGCCTTGATCTGTTTGCTGACACTGAAGCTACTGCATCATGGCTTTCTTTCATTTTATGCCTGTTCCCAGCTACTGCCTTATATAAAGACACATACAGTAGGAACAAACAATTGGCAAAATTTAACAGAGACTAAATTAATGAGGTTTTGTTTTCAGATTTTGTTTTCTTTCACACTCCTTTTAATTTATGTGCATACAAATTGATGCAGTTCTGCAAGTAAAAAGGTTTAGGATTGCAAGTCAAACAGAAAAAATCCCCAATAGTGTATTAGCTCAGATTTTATTACTGATTATCATGAAGGTTTAGAATGGGTATTAGAAAAAGACAGGATTCTACCAAAAGCCATCAAATAATAGTAATGAAAACAAGGTATTGTTCAGTTTTACTTTGCCATTACAAGTATATATATTTTAAATAAAAAGAAGCTGGTCTACAGTCCATAGTAAACTGGAAGAGGCATCAGGAATGAGAAAATCATGACAATTGCCCGAAAATAAAACCTGATTTACTAGAATGGCATCTAAGGGCTTTGACTGCAAAAATTTTGTTTCTTTGCTTTTTAATTCTTGTATCATTTCAGTAACTTTGTAAAAACCGAAATAAACCAACATTTACCCAAACACTAAATATTGAAGGAAGACTAAAAAAGAGTATCAGAAATCTACTAGGGTTTTTTGCAGAAAGCACAAACTGAAATTTCAGTTATCAGTTGATATAGCTTTCTGAGACTTTAAGTATTTTGATATGGTAGTAGAGCATAAAAAAGTCTACATGTATTTAAGAACATGAATTCATCCATAAAATTGCAGTCAGCACTGCTCATGTCTTATAAATAATTCAAATGAACATATAAAACAAATTGTTTCTTCATGACTTTTTTCCCCTCTTAAATTACTTTTACTATTGTTCTTACAGGAAACTCTTACTGCAAATAATGAGAAAACTTATTTCTTTTCAAATGACTTAACTGAATTAAGACAGACTTAAAATATTGCAGTTATAAATACAAAATGGTATATTCTTAGATCTGTGGTAAGCCACCACTTCATTTAAGTCTCATTTTAGGATGGGGAAAAAGCCCAGAAAGATAAAACTCATGCAGCCTTTAATTAAAACAGAGATACCATTCAGATTTAAACATCCTGATTTATGTGGAAAAAAAAAAATCCCAAACCAACAACTACTGCAGGGTTACTACCCTGCAATCAATTTTTGTGAAAATGTGGAAGTAGAAACAGAACTTTGAATATAAATACATGTTTTTATAGCTGTAATGGAATTTTTCTTTCCGAAGAAAATTTCTTTTAAACTTTAAAAAGTTTAAATTTATCTCTAGCTGAGATAACTTTGAAAAAATAAATGAACTCAAGAAAACTTTATTAGCACATGTCCCGCTACCTTCAGGAAAACCTTAATGTTTTAAAAAAATAATCAAGTTTGAGCTGTCAAATAATCAGCTAGTGTACTGTAGAGGGCATTTTTAAGAAAAAACTGATATGGTTTTAAAGATGGAATTTTAAACTGAAATATTAACTGGCTCCTAGCAATAGCATCAAACACTCAGTACAATGACAGTTTTCCCTATAGAAAAAGCTCTTTATATAACGAGTTGATGCCTTACCTCTAGGTCACAGCTGTATTCTGTGCCATCCAGAAGCATCACCTTACACTGCACAGTTTTGATTTTCTTTGGAGACTTCTGAGGAATGTTTTCTATTTTAATTTCAGCTGTCTGCACTTCTTTTGTCTCCCGTTTTTCTTCTTGGTTTTCTTCCTTTTTCTCCGCAACTTCCTCTACTTTTGTTTCTTTACCATCTTCTTTGGAAGGCTATATAAAATACAGTTAAACTCAGGAAGGAGAATATTTTAAACTTGTTCAGTCCTTTTATAAACTACTAATAAAGAAGACAGTAACCATTCATTGAAGTCATGCACATACTAAAAACAATAACCAGCATAAGCATTAAGGTCTTCTTTTAGAGACCAGATATTCTTGCTCTCAAACCAGAGAAGGTACCTTTTTTCCCCCTTTCCTTAAAATGAGTTTGTTTTTTCTTTAATATGAGTTATTGGCTTTCTTCCAAAAAGAAACAAATTTATTAAGAAGTTACAGGAATTATACTTAACTAAACCCCAATGTTTATGAAAGCCAAGTGATACAGAATCACAGAATGGTTGAGGCTGGAAGGGATTCTCTTGAGATCTAGTCCAATGCCCCTAGGGCCACAAAGGGCAACTTGCCCAGGACCATACCCATTTGTGTTTTGGATATTTTTATAGGAAGACTCCACAATATCTCTGGTCAACCTGTTTCAATGTCTGGCTCACCCTTTACCACCCTAGGGGGCCTAACACCTGCACCACCACCACCTGGCTACGTCCTTAGCCAAGGAAAGCTCCTATCACCATCACAGTAAAAAATATTTTCTTGCCATTTGAAATGTAATTTCATGGGTTTAATTTGGGTCCTTTGCTTTTTATCATCTAACTGCACACCACTGAGAAGGGTCTGGCTGCTCTGCATTCCTTCCATTCAGGTATCAATACACACACTGATAAGATGCCCCTTCCTCCTTCTCTTCCCCTGGCTGACCACTGTCAGCTGTCTCAGCCCCTCCTCATACAAAACATTCTCTATGTGCCTTCACCACCTAGAATATCAATGTTAAGAAGTGACATGCAACTTCACAAAAAGCAGGACTGGAACCTGGCAACTGTAATAACTGTCATTTTTTTCCCCAATATGATCCTAACAAATCTTTACATGAATTACGTAATTCATTATTCAGGTTTCATTAAAATTACTCCAAAGTAATTTGGAGTAATTTGAGCCTTCCCACACATACCTGTATTTCAGCACTACTAATGGAGTGTTTTTCTTTGTCATCTGCTTTAGCATTCTGCCGGTTTTCAGCCTCTTCTTCCAAGCTCCTTCTTGGCTGAGCCACCCCCTCTAGTGCTTGGCTTTCACTTTCTTCAACTACTTGCTCTTCTCCCGTGGCCCTTTTCTTGGGCTCATCTTTGGGTTCTGCCAAGGTATATGACTTTTGTTTCTTAAGCCAAGGCGGGAGGAAACGAGAAATACCCTTGCTTTCAGGTGAAGATTTTTCCTTCTTCTGGCTGCTTGGATTACTTTGGCTAGTTGGTGCTGGAACAGAAGAATCTTGAGCTTCTCCAGAGGATGTTCCCCCGGACTTTTGATCTCCTGGAGTCTCTGATGCTTCTTCAGGCTTGTCCTTGGCTTTGTCTGGTCCCATCTGCTCAGAATTTTTCTTTACTTCAGTCTCTGAACCAGCTTCAGTTGTCATTATCACAACTGACACTAAAAGAAGCAACAATAAAAATAGTTTGGTTATATAGCATCACTACTTTTACTGACTAATTATTTACAGTAATTTGTAGCAATTAATAAATTTTTGTAGATTATTAAACTTGTTAGGGTTAAAGAAATACTTTTCAAATGTTGAGTTCACAAGAAAGACCAGTAAGCTAAAACTTAGTGCTCTGCAGATAAAAGATCTATGGTTTCCTTCTCCTTGATAAAATTTTAAGTGTGCTCACTAAAAGGCATTTGTTTTATTATAAGGTACTCCTAATGTTATTGGCCAAGATTATTTCAGAAGTAACTTCAGTTCTCTTTCTACTGAGCTCCCTGGCAGACCCAGAAAATGAATTTTCAGAAGTGCAACCACCTTCTCTGGTAAAACTGGTAGGTCCAATCCCCTACTATTTGGTGACACTTACCAATGTAATACAAATTATTGGAAGTAATTGGAAGAAAGAGGAAGATTACCAAAGAATAGGACAAAAGGAAGGTGAGCATGATAGTGAGTATAAAAAAAATTATGAAATTATAAGTCAGTGATATTATTGAAATTACTAATAATGCTGGGGAGCATACATTTTTAATTAAGGTAAGATTGGGTTCTTATAAGTTCATACCAATCAATATAAAATCACATATAACTCTTACACTCTCATCACTTCTGCTTACTCTTCCTTCAGTGAAATTAAAGACAAATCACAATACTGTAACAACAGGATATGCAATAATAACCTTTCAACTTAACATTATTGGTATTTATTTAAAAAATATTAAATAAACAAATGTTGTTATCTGCGTGGCACTGCATTGTGCTGTGTTTCTTTAAAAGTGTAGTATAACTAGTTTTTTACATTTTATTGAAGTGAGCCAAGAAAAAAAACCATCCAACAAAAGTTTATAATGGCTAGATACCATTATTCATCACTGGTATTTACTTATGATCTTCTGAAAACAATTAATTTTAAATGTATGGTCTGTTTTTTCTGGCCTAAAGTTTAGGAGGTTAGTTACAATCACATTCATGTCTTTATAACATGGAATCCCTCTCTGTTATGGCTAGCTTCACTGCATGCCATTAGAGGCAGGAGGCTCTTAGGTTCAGGACTCCTGCTGAACTCTGAAGCTCCCACCCATGCCCAAAAAGAGTCAAGAAGGTTATTGAGCTCAGGTTTGATGCAATTAACTTGCATAGCACTTCAAACTACACTTGAAGCCGACTGAGAACTAGTTTAGATCACAAGGCAGCAGCAACACTTTGCCTCCAGGGTTCCAAAGCACATCCATAGGCAGTGAGAAATAGTTAAACTAAACCATTCCCTAATATGAAAAAAAGAAAAAAGGAAGCTAACAGAGGCCTACATATACAAGAGAAGCCATTCTGACCAAAGAGATGAGCAATACTGAGCCAAAGGAAACACCATCTTCACAGTTATCTTACTAAGAAGCCTAGACACAGGAGCCTTGAACTATCTACAGGCAAATTCACATTAAGCATATTGAGACCAAAGTAGCCACATGGTTTGTGGGGTTTTTTTGTTCATCACTTACACTTCACTATCTAAAATCAAAGCACTCCTTAATGGGGAATTATTAAATTAAAATTTAGTACCTTTACTGCTACACTAGAGACTTCTGAATACATTTCAAGTTTATAAATTGCAGTTATGTAGACATTTCGACCACTTTTTATAAAATCCTTCAAGTTCCAATACTACTAATAAAGCTTGTGATAGAGTATTAAAAATTATCTAAGTACTATTTATCTCAGGGGTAATAGGCCTCTGAAAGGCAGGTTTCCATTTGACTGTTGAGATAAAAGAATTTGCTATTTAAAGACGTATAATAGTATACTAGTTTTCAAGCTGCTGCTAATCAAATTACATTTTGCTATCACCTTTGTATTTTACACAGAAATGCTCCTGTTCTTCCCAAATGGTTGGTGTCTTATTAACATAATAATGTAAAATTTTATTATCAAAATGAAAAATTAACAATATCTAGAAAACCAAACTTAACCTTCTGTGAGAAAAATTGAAACTTCCACTGATCAGAGAGTATCAATCCACACTGCTTAATAAATTCATAAGGGAGGTTTCATAAGTAACAGAGATGGTGGTAATTTTTTTTCATACATCTCTAGGAAAGAATCAATTTTTTCTCAGAAAGTAGCTAAAACAATTTTATAATACTTGACATACAAATCTTCAAAGAAGTTATAGAGAAGCCATTATATTTCCTGGACTTTTTTGTTTTACTTTTCAAAATATGCAGAAGTGCATGAAATACATGTACATGTAATAAAAAATCATTACATACCACTCTCAAAATGAATATCACAATTTGATTATACAGTCAAAAAGGAGACATCTCCAGAAAATTCCTTAGAACGAAGCAAAATAAGTCACTCTGTAAAAACGTGCCTGTGATATCGTTCTAACAATAAAAGAAGCTGAGGATACCAAGTCACACATCTTAACTGATTAAATTTAGACAGAATAGCAGTCTGGTACAAACTGGTGGTACAAACTTCTTCAATGCAAAACAAGAAAGGTTTTGCGTCTCCAAGTGTCCAGGTTTTCATAATCCAAGTTATAAGGAGAACTTGGCTTTATACTGCAGAAGTAAGGCAAACTTGTTACAACCCCTGTCTGAAGAGGTCTGTCCATGTTCACTTAATGCCTTTATTTGATGCCCACAGCAGGAGGGATTTCTTTCATGAGCTCAGTTTCCTATAAGCTTGTAACTTCAGTGCTTTTTGAAACAGGGAGGGGAGAGGGAGAGAAGAAGAATAGACAGGAGAACCCTATAAAAAGAAGCACACCTCTGCTGAGCCTATTTCATAGTATATTTCTTTATACTGAATATAATGGACATTATATACATTATACATATATTATTCTGAGTATATTTCATTATACTCCCAGCCGTCTCTGAATGAACTGTGAAGAGGTGGATGAGTTAACTATACAAGGGCACTGACCAAGAGTGTAAGTTATGCACCCACCTTCTCTACCTCATTAGCTTCATACATTTCTTTCTTCCAGAGTTGCATGTTGGTACAAGAATTAGCTATCCCTTGAGAAACACAGAACTGGGTCTCGCATTCCCTATCTCAATGCTCTGTCAGATCACCCAGTTTTGTAGTTCACAGAAAAAACAGACAGGGAGGGACAGAATACTGGAGTTCTGTATTACTGCTGTTTGTAAAGCCTCTGATGTTACCTTCACTACAGTCAAGCAATCAAGAAACCAAGTTTTCTGAAAGTGGCTTTTTCCTGATTCCCTCCTGCCCTGATAGGGAAGACCTCACATGATCTCACACAGCTCTGGCATAACAGCCAACAGTGTGCCAGAAAGCAAATGGAAACAAGCAACAAACAGCATTTGTCTCAGAAGGGATATCAGGAAGAAATAAATCAAATCAGATTGCAAATTTAGAATTCTCAACTTCAACTGCATGTTTTCTTGCTTTCCTGTCTTCAAGTAAACTCTCATTTATTCTTACTACGTAGCATGAGCACACTAAATATTTTTGCGCCTTTAATCTTTTGTAAGCTCTGTAACAACTGCAGCAGGATAGGGTTCTCCTTATCTCACCTTTCTTGTATTGCAAGGTAACATTAAATCTGTGTTTCATTTTGAATTGAGAAAGGACTATAACAGTCTTGCAGCAAGAGTAGACTGAAGAGAAGGAACCTTAGGGTGATGCTCAAATAAAGGATTACCAATGTCTGAACAGAGAAAAGAAAAATCTTGGCAGATTTTGCAATTGACATTAAGCCCATGCACATTAAACCACAAGTGATAACAGCTCTATCTTTTGTAATCCTCCTGAAAACTTGGCTCATGCCAACTGGATGACTACCTAAACTGCAAGGATGGAGGTGGGGGTGGGATGACAAAAAGTACTGCAAAACACTTCACAATTTCTGAAGAGAAGGTGAGTTTGTTAAAACGGATCCCACTTTTACAGGAAGCAGATGATCTGCCCCATTTATAACTCTACCAACCTCCCCAAGCAAGGGAGCTGACCAGGAAGCAAGTGAAGACAACAGATATTCTCTCTCCTCTCCATTAATCCCTTCCTCTCTCATTTTATTGCACTGAGACTAAACTTAGTGCTGGCCCAAGTCCACAGCTGAAAGCAGAAAAGGATGCTACATTCTTTCCTTACACTCCTTCCTCTCAGGTGTATAGATTGGTCAGCTGGTTGATACCTTTCTTCCAGTTTTTAGTATAAATTCTTGAAATGAAGTTTTCTGACCAAAAGGATTCCTGCCACCATAGATAAACTAAAAACAGAAGACATAGCAAATATAACATGAAGTTTAAAAAAAAAAAAAAAAGTAAGGACGAGAAAGGGAAAGAAAAACTAGTGTAGCTCACAGACAATATTAAAACCAACTGCAATAACATGAAGTTTTCTTTGATGATGCATGTTTTAATTCACTGCTTCTGTTACAGTATTTCTTATTCATCAGCACAGATGAACATTTCTGGATCTCATTTTACTTATTTTCTCAGTATATAAAATTGAAAATGCAGCCCTAAACTTGTTCCTTCTTTTTTCAGTTTGTCACTGAAATTCCTAGCAAACTCAGGAAATAAAAATCGCTTTGATAGTTTTACCTCCATCAGTCTACTAGATTCACAGAGAAACCATCATGTCATAGAAGCAAAAGGAAAAAAACCAACCTAGTTCTACAGAAATAAATTACAGCTCAGTGCACTAAAAGCCAGTGTATGTCTGTGCAAGTAAGGTAATTTTCTAGATCATCACAGTATTAATAATTTATTTTTTAAATCACTGCCTTCATAAATATTCCAAATATTTATCTCACATGGGCTACACACAAAAAACCCCCAAAAATACATCCAAGAAAACTTCTAACTTTTGAAAAAATAGACATGAAAACCTGAAACAGGGTCATGTGTATTTCAGCTGCCTAAAACAAAGCAAAAACACTCCCATATGAAGTTGTTTATTTCTTGTCATATTATTGATCTGAAGCTCAGCAGAAGCCTGATCTGCATTTCACAGTTGGTTAGGACACATCATTCATGCTTGCTGCTTTCAATATGTAAGATTTGTTGATATAAAAGCTACAAAGAAGTAAAATTCTAGCTAGAACAGTTATTCATAGAGTGTAAAAGAATCTGGTTTAAACAGTGGTAATACCTGAGGAACTTGGTACTACAGCTATATTTTTTCAAAAACATTAATCAGTTCTTTTCTGTAGAGTACAATAATTTATATCTCAAATTTGGCTGAAAGTGGTAACTAAATAACTTTATTTTAGATTTCTGCTAATTTTAAAACTTGTATTTTATCATTGGTATGTAAACAACAAAACTTGTGGTATACCATGATTCTGTGTAGCATTGTTTTGCTGAAGGTGCCAATATAACCTGCACACATTCTATTAGCAGACAAAGCAAAAAGTAAATCCAGTTTCTCCTTTTCGTCATTATTTAAATTGATTACTACAATTGAAAAGACACAGAGTGCTCTGGACACCAAGGAATAAATTCTACTAAGGAATGAAGTTTTCAATTTTGAGATCCTTAAGAAAGCAAAAACATGTCTAAAGTTGGCTTAGATCAATCTGCAACATTCACATCATACAGTTCTCAATTAAATATTGTTCTGCAGTCAAATATCAACCCAAAACCACCCCAGTTCTCCCATAGGAACGTGCATCCTTCTCTGTATGTAGAAATACACAGAACTGTTTATACATACAAACATACTTGGAAAGCTGAATCTAATAATTTGGACTACATTCATTTTTAAGCACATTCCTAAAACAAAATAGATCATACAAAAGTCAAAGATCAAGTTCAGCAAACTAGTGAGTACGATAAAGTTACAACAGAAAAAGCAGAGGAAATGGGTACATGTTTTATACATACAAAATCCAATCATCTGTTTTTAAAGGATTAATCAAAGACAGTATCTAGCAATAGAACCCAAACCCAAGTATTTACACATTGAACATGACAAGCACTGCTCCTGTCTGCTCCTTCCCTGATGATCCCTGTGCACAAAAATCAAGGTTAACTGCAGAGGGTGAAGAGACAGACTGCAGGCTCAGCTTCTGTGTGAGTCTCTGCAGCAGCCCCAGGGCAGAAGCCTCTCAGAGTCCATTGGCTTCCCAGGCTGTGACAAGGCCACCAGAGCTGCACAGATCTCTTGCTCTCATGGCTCTTCATTGCAGGCTTAGAAGGTAACACATCGAAAAACAGACCACCAAGAACAACCCTATGCCATATGTAGCCAAAAAAAACACCCCAAATTCCTTCCTTTAAAGCTTCACAGTTCATGAAGGAAGCTTAAGCAATAATTCAGGTGAGTAGACAACTAAATCTGTATTGATTCAGACTTTTGCCTTTGTAATAATATCTCCTAGTAAAAGTTTTTCCCACATATAAGCCCATAAAAGAATTGCCCTTTGTCCTCATGGTTCTGCTTTGGCTTCCTCCTAAACTGGGAGCTTATTCTCCAGGAGGTAACCAGGTGAGCAAACTGACACTGCCAGGCTGTGTATTGGTCAGCAGATGGTGCCATAATAGTTCTGAAAGTCGGGAGCACATTTCAAAGGCCAAACTTTAAACAGCAACAATACTCCAATTTCCAGTGTAGTTCCCAGATTATGACAAGTGATGGAATGCTTTCATAGAAGTATTAGTATAACATATTTTAATAAATATATCTTCAGAGCCAGACATTGAATCATGATTCCATGAGAATATAAATTAGTTACATGTGTACATGAACATCTAAGCTTATCTCCAAGAGTAGAAATGGCACACAGTGGTGTCCTCCCAAAGAATCCTATGCCTATCAAATCTAGTTTCCAGGGAATTACAGGCATGTCACAGTGGCTAGCAGCCCCTAAGCTAATAGAAACTGTACTCATAAGCATCCTTTTATCTAGATAATGAAGTCACTATTCAAAATAACAGGTATTTTATTAGCCTTCACGTTTCTATCCATGTCATCATACACTTGATGACTTGCAAACAGGTAATATTTTCCTCCCAAATACATTCTTGTCCTTATTTAAATACTGAAGATTCTAGAACTCATTTTCATACTGTGAGAAAATCACTGTAGTTGTGTAACCATTCCTTGCAATGCACAGAACACAGACGACTCATCATAAAAACACGGGCAAGTTCCTACATAGGATGGTGAGAATTTATAAGGTAGTTCTGAAACAACAATGTAAAACAAATACTAGTGTAATTCTGAAGATTGCTGTGAAGACAAAGAAAAAAAGTCAAGTATATAGACAGCAAATTGAATGTGACAGAAAAAACTATTTCTGTCAAAAATTTCAAAGTGAGTATCTGTAGTTTAGATAGAATATTTTCACAATAAAACTATTATGCTGACAAATTTCTTAAAGCAACTCTGGGGAAGTCACCTCTACTCTTTATAGACTCAAATTACATCCTGGAATATTACTATTTCTCAAAATCTTTTTTCCTGTTAAAGCAGCACAACACATTACTTATCACACAAGTGCCTCAACCTTTCATAGAATACCTGCCACAGGCCATCTCCATTTTGCCTGGTGAATAACTTGGTTACTAAAATCCATATACAACTCTAAGTGTTTAGTTTTAATTGATAAGTCAGTTGAAGGAAAACTCCAGAAATTAAAGATAATACTACGAGACATGAAAATCAGTGAGTATTCTTTAAAAGCTATTTTGTTAAAATTTATCTCCTGACACTGTGCAGCAGTCTAAAAATATGTAATAACACAAAGAAAATAATGTTGGAAAGTGCTGCTTTCCAGATTAAATTACATTCAGTGAAAACTGCATCACCTTTGTAACAGCACCTACAGAACATGTAAAACTCAACCCCAGGACCTTTAAGAAAATCAGACCATAAATACTAAATGTAGCCAAGTTGCAATGCCCACATGGGAAACTGAGCTCATGTTTAAACAAATATACTGCAGCTCTCTTGGTGCTATCTCTGCCATACCCAGAGATAACAGAAATCTGTTCCTTCTGTATATTCAATCTACAAACATGCTGCTATATCAAGGCAAAAAATAAGTCTCAAACAGCAAATTATTTTAAATCAAGAAATTTGTCTTTGCCAGAGTACCTATGCACAAATATAATCTGTTTATTATGATAGCTTTGTGCTCTTTCCCAGCACTGAAAAAAAATATTGTAATCTGATGAGAATCCAAGTCATTTTGAAAAGCTGTATTGAACAAGTGACCCCACCCAGGCCCTGACACTGCTGGAGAAGGACATGCTCAAGTGGAAAAACGGGATTTAGTTCCAAATTCATTCCAGCAGACAGAAAATGAACATGGGTCAAGAGACAGCTCTGTTTTCCTGTTATCTGTCCAACAAACTAAAATCAACACAGATTTTGAGAAAAACCTCTGCCCTATTTTTAAAATCAACCTTGCGAGTTTACAGTGGGTTTTGGCTGTTCACATTAAACCCCCATGACAACCACAGTTTTAGAGATTAAAACTAGCAGTGAGTATTCGTTTGTTCTGAGCAATGCTGTTCCTCCAACCTCCATTCCTATCCTTCCACTCTATCCCACCTTGCCAAATGGCTGGTTCTATGACAGTCACACAATTTCACTGAAGCACAGGCAAGCATTTCCATTTTTCCAATTCTTAATAAAGAAGCTGTGGGGGGTGGGGGAGGACAATGACAACCCCATTTGTCTTCTGTAAATGATTTGCATTGTTCTGATTTGGAGGTGATTGATTTGTAGATGCCACAACAAAAAATTCCATTTCCAGCTATCATTCCTTCTATTTATAATGTATTGGCAAGATTAAAAACAGGTTCTTTTTATACTGACAGCATTATGTTTGCCCTTGCATGCAGTATGCTTACAAGGCACTTGCAATAACATAGTTGATCAAAACACTTGTCAGCTTAGTGGAAAATAATGTACCTGAGAATTTTTTGTACTGCAAACTGGAAGGCCCCAGCGTAATAAAGTTCCTGAATGGTGGAATTTCAGATGCACATCATTGTTTTGACAAGTATCCATTTCCTCTTCAGTGGAAGTCATATAGAGAATTATTACCCTCTCACATGCTCAGGAAGTGTACAACAGCATGCAAAAAGAGAAATCTCTGCAACACCAGGATTCAATGTCAGGGAAAAAAAACAGACAAGCAACTAGTTTGTGCTTTCAGTAGAGAGAGAGAGCAGTACACACACATTTAAAAGTAATTTTCATAAGCAGATACAACCATTAAATTTTTTTCACAAGAACATCGAGGCTGAATGTCATACAGATGTGGACACTACTGAGATCACATTCAAAATACCTGCTAGCTTTTTATTTCAGCTCATCCAGCTTAGGAACCCAGCACTGAACACAACTGACAAATGCATTAAGACAGTTTGCTCTGGCATGTACAAGACTAGAGTTCAATCCACAAATGCTTACAAAGTTTTAGGGTCTAAACATGACCACAAAAGTGACTTCTTTGGCAGCAACATCTGTTCCATATTTCCACTTTAAAGGGCATTTCATTTTTTCTTTTGCCAAATATAAGCACCAAAGAGGGCACAGTCCTCTTAGGCAAGCCACTTGGATAATACTGGTAGATGTTTGCCATTACTGAGGAAAACAGCTGGAAAAAATGATGAAATTATAAAGCTTTTTATGCAGACGACAGGACAATCATCTCCTGCCATAATTCTTTTTTTTTTAGTGGCTGTTTTCCTGAATCAGGATTCAAGTTGTAATACAGAAATTGATACTGCCACACTTCCCACCAATAATAAATTCAGTTTCAAATACTTGATTAAATTACATCCCTGGCAATTAATCTTAAACAAGCTTAGTCCAAATTCCAAGTAAGTGCAATATCTCAAGGTATATGTCTTTTTTAACTTCTGCTGGAAGGTTGCAGCTGTGTCTTTGCTGGGTAAGTTATTACCAGTATGTGAATCATCTGTTGAAGAACCTGCGGAGAGCTTAATGCACACACATCAAGTAAGCAAACCAAGGTTATTAATTGTATGACATAATTTACGAAAAAAAAAATCCCAAACCAAACTACCACTAATTATAAAACATAATAAAAATTATTATGTTTTAATTTTAACAGTTAAAAGCAGGATAATTCTCACCTCCTGCTGCAATGAATAAAAGCTATCCAATATTCCCAGACTGTTCTCCCACATTCCCCAAACCTCAGAGGTTAGCCACCTGAGAGGCTGTGTTTTGGTATTTTATTTTTATGTTTGCAGCTAGCACAAGCTAACTGAGTCTTTCATGTGCTACTGAACAGAAGGATTCCCTTGAAAAAGCAGAACCAATTTGCTCAGTGTTTCCCACCTACTCAAAATAATTATAATGCACATCAAATTATATATGTAAAGTACAACACTGCAAACTATTTCCTACATACTTATGTTTACTGAATATATAAGAAGTACTGAAACTAGAGATAACACTGGTCTTCTAAAAAGTATGCATCTATTGCTCCTGTGGGAGTTAGCTCTGCCAATCCCAAGCAACAAAAAGCAGTGGAGATGCCTCTTAGCTGAGCAAATAAAACTGGCAGCCAAAACTTCATCACTCCCATGGGCTCTTCTGAATGCTGGTATTTGATTGGAGAGTGAAAACATGAGCAACTTTCTAAAAGTTTCCTACTTTTCATGGCAGTGGCTTCACAACTAACAACACTGCAACCACTGCAACATCTCTGGGTGAGAAAAAGTGAAAGGAGCCTAGTTCATGTCTCCATCTAGAGGTCAGAAACAAGTTTAATGGAGAAAAAAGGCAAAAAACAATGCTAATAATGCTGGGTTTGTGCCTAGACTTCAGCACTTAACGTATTTATTAGTCATCTAAGTGCTTTAGCTGTTTTGTGCTTTTTGGAAGGACATTCCCAGCATGAAAAAATGTAATATAAAACAGATAACAGGATATGCATGAAAGTCCCAAGGGAGTAACTATTTAAACAAAGTTTTCTTTGGAGAGTTAGGGAATGACAATAGATAAGGAAGATTTAAAAGAATAATTCATTTGTGAATACCAAGAACGAGGTGGGGAGGAGTACTTATAACTGTCCTGCAGACAAGGAAAAAAGAATGTTGTCCTGCCAAACCACAAATTTAATTACACTCTCATATAAATATAAGAATATACATCACAAACTGCAGTTTACCAAACCAGCCTCACCCATTGCAGAAAAGCCTTTTAATGACCACATACAAGTGGGGATGGTGTGTTGTCACAGTAAGCTTCCAGGCCAAGTAGAGGCTTTATTCTGCCTTCTCAGGCTATACATTCAGTTCCCACTCTGTACACGCAGAAAAGTTTCAAAGTTTTGAAACAGTCCTAAGCAAACACAGCTTCAAGATGACAGTAATTTATCTTAAAATTTAATTAACACAAACACATACAGCATGATATTGTGAACCTACACTGAAAAGACTTCGAGTGACACTCCCAGTCTGCATTGGCTTAGGGTTTTCTTGCTTCCTTTTGGGCTCATCGGTTTACGTGCTGACTGAAGAAATGCTTGAAAACATATTTACCCAGCTGTTCTCTATGGGTATGCTTCTTATGCATTTAATGTTAATTCTAAAATCATGTTTGAGCTCAGTCATTGATTTCCCTTGTCCTATCTAGATTTTAAAAATTCAAAGTACTTTGAAATATAAAGCAACGAAAAAATTAAAACTGGGGTTTTTTTGTAAGACCATACTCCTGTGTGTGAAAGCAATAGAGAACATGTGTCAACTGAAAGGACAAGAGTCACAGTCCTGTTTAAAATGACATCATGTTCTTTCACAAATCAGGAGTATTTGATTAGTTCTCAAAGTGAGATGTCAGAGATCAAGAACTGGAGCTCTGGTCTGAATGAAGTCTGGGGTGTGCTACTCTCAGAATTCTGCCAAAACATAACAACCTCCACAAAACTGAGTGAAAACTTCTAGAACTTAGAAAATGTGTGCATCTGGCTGGGAGAAATACATCCATGTGACAGACTTGAGTTCTGGGAGAGAGTATGAATTTCATGCAAATTAACATTTAATAAATTCCCTAAAAAGTGGATTCAAAAACTCACTAAAAGGGGAGGACTGATGCTATAGCTCTCAACTCTTTCTTGCTCTCTTTCTTTTATAAAGACAGAACTTGGAAAAAGCAAGCTAGCAATGAAACGAAGTAGACATCACTGGAGAGAAAGTCAGGAGTAAAAAAAAATGGGGTGAGGGTGGGAAGGAAAAAACAGGAAACAGACGCTGAAGACAAAACAGGAAAGAAGGTCATGATTTGTCTAATAGCCAAAAAGCTGCAGTGAGGCCGGAGAGGGGGCAGAGTGGGAAGACACCAGAATTCCAGTACAGGCTAAGTTATATCATAGATGCTACTGGTCAGCACACAAGATCTCCAAACGTTGGACCTTCAAGTGCTAGGTTGCAGGAGATCCAGCATCTACATGCACCTCACTTTTAAGGCTCTTCCAGAGTAGCTTCTTCACTTTTGTACACCAACTTTGTGACAAGTCTCAAGACTTGCTCCTCTGTTGTAAGAGTTAAAGAAGAGTACTCCTTCCTCTGCACTTCTAATTATTTCGTGTATTTATTTTTAAGCAGCAAATGCCTTCTTTGGATTGCCTAATGAACAAAGTGAAAAGTTGTAAAACTGTGTTACTGTATCTCCGAATCCATGAAATGACAGAATTCTGATTAGTTCACGTCTGTTTTTCTGGCTTATCTACACGTCCTTAAGTTCCATTCAACATCAAGATTGGAGGCATGCTACCTCAACAATTCAACTACATCTTTGGCTCACCAGTTCCTACAGAGTAAGCTTCTTCTGGTTTAAAAACATATACTTTCTCATATACTCATTCACTTTCTGCTGAAGAGCTCCAAGACCAAACACCTGTGTAAAATATCAATCTGAAGATGAGCTAAGTGCTTTGCAGCTGTTATAAAACTGACCCATCTAAAGAAATATTTCTGATTTTAGAAAAAAAAAATTTAGAGATAAACAAACTTGAGCACTATGAGGAGAAAGTGATATATGAGGCATGCTCACTAGGACAGTAGTAGAACCAAAACAAAAATAGTTCTCAAGGCCTCTGTTCTTAAACACTGATATCAAGTACTTCTAATTGTTCCATTTAAGGAGACAGAATCATAGCCTTTCACTTACTTTCAGTTGAAAATAAGAGATCACTTGTCTCCTAAAACATAAGGATGATGGTCCACTGGGAAAGCTTAGTTTTCTTTAGACAAAAGCAATCGTCCTAACTTCACATAGAAGAGAAAAAGTAGAGAGGAGTCTTTTTTACCTGTTTACATTATGAGGTCATCTAAACATGCACAAAAATTGCATTACCTTTACAGAGTGTCAGAACTGGTTTACATGGGAATTATGAAAGCTACAAAAAGTTATGAAATGAGCCTTTTTTACTTTTAAAATTATAAACAAGAACAGAAGTATTCCCAGCTAATTTCTACATAAAACTATCACATAAGCTAAAAGTTTGTCCACAGTAAGAGATACAACATTTTCATGTTGAATATTCCAAGCTAATTCATGCTCTATGACATCACTGAAAATCCAAAGTCCAGTCCAAGTCTGGAGGAAACAGACAACATTAACTATACATTCGAATTCAACAGATTTAAATTTCACCACATTTATGTACAAAATGAACCAAATCCTCATCAGGTGAAGAATTTTGTGTCGGCAGATTCCTCCTATGATGACTGCTGTCATCACATGAATTCCGGCAACTTCATTAATCACCATGACCACATTTGCACAGAAACAATCCAATACTTGAAGCAAAATGAATATGCAGTCTTCTTTCCGCACAGAGTAACTGCAGCATTTCTCATGCCAATTAAAACAGTGTTTCATTGTCTTCTTTAACAAAGGAGAAGGAATTTTAGACTGCACATGTCTACAGAATACACTGTAACAACTGAGATAAAAATTTAAAATATTAAACTTACTGGAAAAAGACAACGGAGAATGAAACTGAAGGCATTCGTTTTAAGATATACAGATAAGTAATACGGCACATTTGGTGTGACTTCCAAGTAAGAGTTTCAAATTGTTAAAGAAAAAAAAATATTTTTTGTCCCGCGAAGATTATGTGAAATATACAAAATATTGTACAATACTTCACATAAAACTGAAAGTATGCTAAACTATCTAAAAATATTTCAAAGTTATTTATATAATTCTTATTCTGAAAATTACTAGCTTGTGTAACTCAATACTAAAACGCATATTTAAGACTTTTAAATATATTTATAATCATACAACCAAGAGACATTTAGATGAAAACAGTAAAGAAAGAACTATGTTGGAGCACACGGTTCCCTAATACTGTAATGGGAAACAGATGCCCTAAAATTCCCAAGACATAGCAGCAAGGCTGTTTTCAGATATGGTGTGTGGGCTTCACCATTTGTAACATGCTGAAACCCTTCTTACTTCACATTAGTTTCACATATAAGCATCTCTTTCATCCTCTTTTCTTCTCCCTCCTCTCTAGTACCTTCACTTAATCTTACTTGCTTTTTTTAGAATCTTCCTGATTATCAATTAAGTACTATGTCTTCCACTCTTAATTCCATCCCCATTGCTAGAAAGCCAGGGTGCCAAACTGTGTCAAGAGCCTGGCTTGCATCCAGATAGTTTAGTGCCTCACCTGAACAAAAATAATACAAACAATTTAATACGCAAGCTGGATTTTTCTTTCAAATCTTATCCACACAAGAACAAGTAAAATACGCTGTTCACAAAATTATGTGCATCTCCTTATTTGCCAATTGATCAAAACAAAAAAAATTTCAAATTTAGTACTTAAAAGTCATTCAAGTAATGACAAATTAGGCCACAGGCAAATACACAATATGAACAAAACAGCTTCACAAATAAAGAATGCTCTTCTGCAGCTAATTTTTAAATGAGCACTATACTACAATCTAGTATTGTGATTTTCTTTCTGCCCAAAGCAACTGGAAACCAGTTCATCAAACATATCACAAAGATGTCTTGGGAGGCCAAAGAGATTCAGTTTTTCTTCTGTACAACACAACATAGGTTCTAGTGAGCGTTTTCAACATCCCAAATAATTGGGGAAGTGACAGAAATACTCTTTAAACAAAGCAGTAATAAAATCTGAGAATGTTCTAAATCACCAGATTTTTCTGCTCACATCTCCCAAAGTATCTTGTTCTGAAAATCATGGATTGATTATGTTCTTGATCCATAGCCTATGAAGACCTTTGTGTTCCCTAACTGAAGGCATTACAGGTATCAAAAATGAACACCAGACTTCCTTTCATATGGAATCTCTTCCAGAACAGCCCCTGAGTAATGGAGATGAAAGCAGCAGACCTGAATAGCTCCGATTCTGCCTGACAAAGACTGCAAGGCAAAGCCTGTGTAGAAGAAAAGAATTGTATGCTCTGTTGACGTTGTCAGCGACCTCCTTTAAACTGTCATGGCTGGGATGAATAGCCTAAGTCACCAATCCATTTTGTGACTGCTCAATCTGAGCCAGGGTTTAAGTGCATGCTGTGCGGCACAGCCTACGTTAATCTCAGCACACGTTACGATACATGGAGAGCTGCAATCTGCCCAGCACACAAAGAACAGCCCTCATCTTCACTCCAAAGGAGGACTGTGTTTATTCAAGGAATAAATTTTCCAGTTCAAAGAATAAAGTTTTAGCAAAAATATATTTTCTTCATTACTCAACTTGGAGCAGGTTTTACTGCTTGCAGACCTCCTGCAGAGGTGGTAGAAACATGACAGTCTTTTTCTTCTCTCAATTTTGACCATGACACTACTTTGAGAATTGGCTCTAACTAATCCGTAGTAATCCTTTGGTATACAAAAATAAATACATCCTTGTGTAAATGAAAATAAACCCAGCAGGAACAAAAATCAATTATCAAAAGAAAAACTGTAAGAGGGAAAGATGCCATTTGTCTTTTCATTAATTCCTAGCATTACGGGCCTGCTGAAAAAAAAAAAAAGAATACTGAAGTTTCTTGGAGGCTGTGCAATATTTCTTCTACTTAGTGTTTAATCCCTTCAGGAAACACAGCAAGAATAAAAGGAATGCAAACAAATTTTAAGAAGCTCTGTTACAGCAAGTTTTTCTTCTTCTAGCTCTGAGCACTTTGAGAATGATTAAGTTCATGAAAAAAGCTAACATTTATAAAAGACTTCCAGAGGAAAAAAAATAGGCTGTTTTGTAAAGAAGTTTGTATTGCTGTGTTTTAAAATTATTTTAGGCTGCTTAAATTACAGATGCTCAAACAGATCTGACAACTAACTTGAAAACGTTAAAATCTTCAAGTTCATTAATGAAGTGACTGCATTAATCCATAAAGCCACTTTCTAAAGACGTTTCAAGTTTTTATTTGATACATAAATGAAGCCATTCTAAAGTATTCAGTTCAATCTTTCACAAATAGAGAGTTTTTTCTAAAAGGAATGACAAGGAATCCTTAGTTCTGTATATGGAAAGCAACAAAAGCCCTCAAGGTTAGATGCTAACTTTTAGGTCCGTTTTAAACAGAGCTGGTACTGACCATGTACTGAAACAGAGAAATTCTCAAACAACTAGAACAGGTATCCCACTGTGTTACATATCCTACTCTTAAATCAGTTGCCCTGTAGCCAGTATTCACTGACCAAGTCCATCAATAAGGGGGTGAAAAACCTTTTATGTCAAAAGGTCAGCACAGTCTGCAGAAGGACATTATTTCTGAAGATTTCTAAAGACACAGTACAGTGTGTACTGATTTGATGATAAAACCATCTTAAAGAATACATCCTCTGATTTCAAGTGGTTGGCAATATTTGGCAGTACTTTTTTGTCAAACTGTGTCCATATGCCTGCACATAGGTATTTCCAGGATTTTTCTCAAAAAGCCTCTACTTCTTTTCGTTCAATAGTTGTTAAGATGAATTTATTTCAGCAGTAATGTAATCTTACATTTGGCATTGCTGTCGTGATACTCAATTACAAATATGGTCAGCCCATATGGTCACTTACAGTATACAAAGCAGCAAGGCCTTTTCCCCACTCCTACTCCCTAATCTCTTGTACACCTATCAGAAAATTCCAGTGGTCCTTTACAGCCCTGCCATGGCACTAACATTCTGTCACTCTATTTTGAAGAGTAAGAAGATGTACCATAAGTTCTTTCAGGTGTGGCAGAAGCTTGAAATGGATTACTTTAATAGTACAAATGTATCCAACTGATGTTTGAGCTATCCCTCTTTTGAATTTAAGTTTGGTGTCCAAATATCTATATTCCCATCAATTCTTAACAGGAGCATTTAATTCCCAAACAAAACTACATACAGCTTAACACAGAAGATGCTATATCACAATTCACAGTGTTATTCTGGACACATTCATCAGCACATAAACTTGTCATAACTACTAAAGAGCATCAGTACTTGACATATTCTTATGCTGATCTATCACAAAAAAATGGTACTGCTGAAAAACATGGATTTCTTATCCAACATTTCCCTTTTTAAAATCACAAATCTCTAGAAAATGTATGTACTCATGGCTGCTTTTCTCCAGTCTCTCAAAGCAGCAAGTACGTGTCTGTATACACCCAAACTACTTCAGCAACTAACAGCAGTTAAAAAGGAATAACTAATACTCAGTGTATCGGTTTGGCACATACCCATTATATTTTGGGGCTAGTACCCCAAGCTGCAGCATTTTTGGTACCTCATCCAATTCACTTAACTACATTAACATTACATTAGATATTAACATTATCTAACAGTAGCTGCAGTCCCATTTTTGACCATAGCAAAAACACATACTGAAAATATACAAAAAGAGTGTAGACAAAGCCATTGGAAAGAAAGTCTTGTTGAATTTAATTTCCCTTATTAAACTCTATTCCTTTCCTTTGTGAAAGTACAAATATGTAATCAACAAGCAGGCAAAGAGACTAATTCTAGGCAGAAGTAGGACTATTTTGACTGAAATCTTGACTCAAAGGTGGTCTTAGTGAGCCAACATATTTATTTCCAGTATGAACAAGAAGCATGACTACTACATAAATAACGCACCCTCCCTGGCTTTAACCTAGATATCACCAGTGCCAAAAAAGATACATCAAGTTCTGATCCCTAGAGGATATATTAGCAAATCTCCATATTGTTCTAACCCAAACTTTAACAGAACAAGGCTCTAATATGCATTATTCTATTAATATCTTAGATAAGTTTAAGATAATTTTACCATAATTTTTTCCCTGAACACAGGGATTTCTTTTCATGCTTGAAATCATGTATGTACTCTTGGTGAATGAAACATTAAAGAAAAAATAATGACTAAACTATTATAGAATCAAACTTTCCATTCTTAAAGTGTCTCAATAAACAGGGCTGAGTTTCAAAAGAACTGTAAACAGATTTCTCAGTTAGGGCCTATCATGCAAGTGCCACATGAATATCCAGTGTATTTCGCAAGTCAGGATCAGGAGCCCTCCAAGGAAACTTTTCATACAAACTCTGCAGCTGAACAGCATAAAACCAAAATGAACAACTTTGTCTACAACTGTGTATGGTAGCTCTACCTTGCCAAAACACTTGAAAAAAATTACTCTGTTTATACTGGAGCTGTATAACTACTCGATGAATTTAAGACTGAACATTAGGAACCTTTTATTTTAAGCTTGTATTTTCTTGGCCTCTCACTACCTCTTCACCTTTACTACCCGTTAAGATTTTTTGGTGGGTTTTTTTTGCAGACGAAATAGTTAGAGCTAAATGAATCAACAATCTAGCTGGCTTCGTGCTCTGCACAGTGCAGAGGGACCACCTAGATTAATCCACCTTTACTGGCAACGTGCAATACAATTTGAATATTTCCCAACATGAGTAACAAACTAGATTTTTAAACCATCAGATCTATCAATAACATTAAACATTTTAGACAAAAAGAGTTAAGAGAGTGCTCCTCTCCTTACTGTAATCCCTTCCTCCATTCGTGATGCCTCAGTACTGTAAGACACCGACTCTGACGCAGCCCTACACAAGGCTGGCAGCCTCTCTGCTCCAAGCACTTTGCTGGAGTGTCACACAATCCCCACTTCTCAGGAACATAAAGGCAAGATGCTGGGCAGCACAGATCAAAACAGCTCAAGAAGTTTAAGGTGATTAGTTATCATTGTTGCCCATAGACACAGACATGGACTCCAGTATAGAAGGCTTTATTAAGAAGGGTCTGTATATTACCAGGCTTAAGTTTATTGCTTATTACTTATTTCAGAAGGCTTACAGCTTATTGCAATACAAATGGAACACACTTTTATATGTCTTTTTGCTAATACTAAAATCATTGTTTAGCTAACAATAGCAGCTCTCTCTTACCATTGGTTAAGTGAGAGAACCAGTATTTTCCACTGTTGTGAGACCAAGATAGAAAAACATCACCTGTTGTTTTGAGAAGAATACAGTTTACAGATATTATTTATAAAATCTCTGCTGGGAAACTGAGAAGTTTCCCTTGGGAAGAAAAGCCTTAGCAAGCCTGCAGCTAAGAAGTTCAGAAACCCAGAATTGTCAGTACCACAATTAATAGCAATTCTTAATGCAGTCTCTAAATACACTTGACTTATCGAATATTCTGTATAACATTACTTATGAGTAAAACCGGTATTACTGTAAGAGTAAGGAAAGCATGTTGTAAGCACACACACATTAAGCTCATTTGTTTGTTGTAATGCAGAAGCTACAACAGCTTTCAGAGTTCCCCTACTACTGGATGAGGAAATCTGAACTATACAATAACACTACAGTGGAAAGAAATTGTAAGCAATTGAATTGAGAAAATCTGATCTAAAAATAAATGGTTATAAATTTCTGGACTAACTATATTAAATACAAGTTAAGTGGTTTGGGTTTTTTCATACAACAAACCAATGAGATTCTGGGACCAGTTTCCCTAAAAGGCAACAGGATTAACAAACCAAATGGTACTTTCAAGGTCTTGAAATAGGTGTAATTAATTTTCAATTTTTGATGACCCAGGAGACCTATTCTGAGTCTTTAGTACCTAACAATTCAAACCTCCTGAAAACACTTACCAAAACTGAAAGTAGGACCTTGTCAATTTATATTGCTATCATAGCACGCAGCATCTCCTTTATGCACCACTTTAATTTTTCAGAATAGGAACACAGAAACCCAATGTCCTTTCTCTGCTGCTTTGAAGAGACAACTCTCTTTTTAGCCACTCAAAGAATGTGTTCTGCATTCTCTCATAATTTAATCACTGTCAGTCATAACAGCCTATTGAAAAAAATAATCCACTCATTTATTTTATCATCAGTGAACTCAAGCATGGTCAATTTACAAGCAACATAGTCACATGCATCACCACGAGAGATCCATTACAGAGCTGCTGGAAAGTTTGTGAACAAACAAATTGCTTTCCTCTTACTATCCAAAGGCTAAATCTACAAGTCTCACAGTCTTTCATCACCCTAGTCTCACAGGAGTAACAAAGCCTTCAAGCAACAGTGCTTGTATTTACCTCAAAACATGCTCACACAGCAGGCTAATGAAAACTTTAAATTTTAATATTAAATTACACTAATAATATCTCATCCAAATCAGGTGCTTATAGAAGAAAATGTCATTTTAATCTTATCATAGTAGCTCATGGGACATCTGACAGACATCTGACATCTGAGAGACCAAAAGCACAGCTGCCATCTAAAGTGCAGGAGATGTAGAAGGAATGCTAAAAGGCTTGGGAACTACCAGTCTGTGGGACAATCAGGAGTTGCGAAATAGAAGAATAGAAGAATACCTGCATGCATTTAACAAGACCTGCTCACGTGCCAGGTTTATGAAGTCATGCAAGTAACATCTATGAGCTCCAAGAGATCCAAACATTGCTAATCCAAGAAATGTCACTATGCATTAGCAATTACAACAGGAGAGAGGAGTCAGAAGTGAGAAGGGAGTACACACATTTTTTTAAACGCTTGCACACAAATGTATGTGTGCCACTCAGCAAGACCTGGACAGGCTTGAGAGCTGGGCAGAGGGGAACCCAATGAAGTTCAACAGAAACCAGCAAGGAATAGCCCCATGCACCCCAGTAAAAGTTAGGGGCTGACCTGCAGCAGATCTGCAGACAATGACCTGGGGATCCTGGTGGACAGCAAGCTGTCCATGAACCAGCAGTGTGCCCTTGTGGCCAACAAGGCCAATGGTATCCTGGGATACATTAGAAAGAGCATTGCCAGCAGGTGGAGGGAGGTGATCCTGCCCCTCTACTCATCCTTAATGAGGCTGCACCTGGAGTTCTGTGTCCAGTTCTGAGCTTCCTGGTCCAAAAAAGACAAGGAACTCATTGAATCCTGCCTTTTTGTGTGCCATATGCAGAACACTTGCACAGTATCCAGCCTAACAGTTCTCTCATCTCTTTCATTTTAAAACCATGATATAATTAAAAATGTAGTGGTTAAAAAAGCCCAGATGTCCAGTGTTAACATTTTCAGTCAGGATATGCAGATCAACCTAGAAATTATCTACAACTAAGTTTAAAAAGAGACCCAACTAAAGAAGCATCACTTCAAGCAATCAGCCATTAAGTTCCTTGGCAAGGTACAGAAGCCTCACCCACCCATCCTTTTGGCAGCACTAGGATGCTACAGGGCAACCTATGTGGGAGTCATGGCAGACATCACTGTACAGTCTGCCAAACCTCACACATTTATCTGGAGAAAAACTGTGGAAGTACTGCATATGCTGACAATTTGGAATGCTCTGATTTGCATTACATTGTGTTTTGCAATTTACCTGACCAAGCCAGCATTGCAATTCTCACAACATACCAACATTAGGTATTTCTTTAACTCTGACAGAAAATATTTCCAAAAATCATAGATAATTTTGTTTTTATTACAGCAAGATTTGCTACGAGTCAGAGTATATTTAATTCTCCACATGGACACTCAATCATGTAATACAATGCACTCCAGCTAATTAACAGAGCCAATGTATTAGGCAGTTACTAAAGTATTCCTTGTCTTGAAGGGAATTTTTGGCTGCTAGAAGCAAATGTGCTTTGAATGCAACTGCTTTTACAATTAAAGTTAATATGTGACCTCCATAAGAAACGCACAGTATATCAGAGTTCTCTAAGAAAGTATGTATACACATAAAAACTGGTATGAAGAGCATCAGGCCTATTCCCCCATTTACAGAAATTTAATTTAGCCTCTAGAAATATTTTGTATCATGAAACATAACTTTTTCCAGTTAAATAAAAATTATAAATTAAATTATTTTGAGCTATTTCTTTATAAGCACAAAAATATTAGTATTGCAAAACTTCTGGTTGCTTTCCCACTAAGCTACAAATCACTATACCATTCAACTTGTAGGTGTCAAAACAGTAAAGCAATAGAGCAGCACTGCAACTACCCCAAAAAACTGAAGTAACTAACTCAAACCAATATCTTTCAGGACCTTTTCAGGCTCCAAAGGTTACCATTGTTGAATTTTCCAGAGTACTTAGTGAGAAGCAATTTTTCATGCAGCAATTGGTATAAAAGTCTGACGAGCCCTCAAAAAGAAGGCTGGAACAAAAGCTGAATTTATGACCCAATTAGGTCAGACACATCAGTGCCTCAATAAGCAAATACACCAAGTCTGCCATGGTTAGAACCTCTAACTCAGCAGTGTTCACATTTGGGACTCATGCACTGAAAATGTAATTCTGACACTTGTCAATTAATAGATGTAAATTCTAAACAACACAAACCAAGACAAAGTCCACTCCAGCAACCTCATCCACAAAATTAGGCTATCAGACTTCCCTTCAAAAAAAGGTGGTTTGATAACTGTTTAACTTTGTGCCCCTGCTACCCCCCCAATCTACAAGCTGTTTCCTATCAGAAAGCACTGATAGAAATGTCTCTTACTATATACCCTTATACAGATATTTAACACAGGCTATCTATAAGTGCCCAGAAACTGCCAGTTGTCACTTCTATAGAAGTCTGCAGTTTCAGAATTAAGTCTGAACTGTAATGTGCTTTTCAAATATTCTCTATAGACTTAAGCCTAAGCCAAATGTATTTATGTAAATAAGACTTACAGAAGCTAACTAACTTTTACCCTTGAGCAACAGTGTGGTCCCAGACAGTCCACAACTACAGTAAATGTATATTCTGGCATCCTAGAACGGGGTCCCCTTCCAAATTAATTATCAATATCAGGCTATCACAATGGCAGAGAGGGTAACCCAAATCACCACTAGCCATGGGGACATCACAGGATGATCCTGAGATCACGTGAATCCATGTGGACACACTGCACTCAGCAGTCCCACTCATGAATTACTGCCGATGCTTCCCTCTCTAGAAAGAGTCTGCAACTCCTGGATTCCCAGCAAACAAAATTTTTGATGTGAAATCACAGGACAAAGAAGTTTACTGTCACTTTAACAGCAATGCTGCTTTAGGATGGCACTAAATAGCTATGAACAATTTAGTTTCCTACTGACTGTTAAATCAGGTCCGTTTCAATGTCCATTTAAAATTATGTCTATTTCTGAAAATTTCAAGATAATTAAAGGAAAACTTGCTGTAAGAAAAAAAAAAAGGGGGACTAAATATGTACTCTCCTAATCTCCTTTCCAAAATTTGCTGGCATAATACAATGGTTTGAATCTGACAACAGTGAGAGAGTTATTCCACAGAAATAAAATTTTCAAGGAAAACTTGTTTCATCCAGGGACACACAGGACCTTACTTTGCAATGACTGACTTGTCAACATCTCTAACCTGTGGCTGCATTTGGAAGATAATATAAATATATACTCAGTTCCAATTTGAAGCATAGTGTATTGCAGAAACTGAGAAATATCCTTCTATGGCACTACATGCATAAGGAGTTACAGGAGATACATTTTATCACCTCAGAACTCATTGTCAGGGCAACTCCAAGACTGGCATCCAAGTAGTATGTCAGGTACAACAACTACTAATGATAAATTCTCTTCAAATGGTTGTACGATAAAATAAGTAGAAAACAGTCTTAAAGGTGAACATTTCATACCTCCAGAAATATTACAAAGAAGCAAATTTGAGAAGTGGAATCTTTAGTAGTAAAATGTTTTCTATTGCCATGACACAACCATCTTTATTCCAGTACGAGACTGGTTACTCTGAATTGACCTTTTTTTGAGAAACTGAAGACTTTCATGGTTAACACATGTTAACACATTTATTTGATTTATAAAGGATTTGTTGAAGGGTTTTTTTTCCAGAATACTGTTTTCTACACAGTAGATTTACTGGTTTGGCTAGTTCCTCCAATTCTAACAGCAAACTAGAGCAGTATCATAGGTCAAGCACCACATTTCTCAAATTACCTTAGCTTTAAGTTTTGTACACATTATTGAAACACCAAAGCTTTTCAAGGTTTCTTCAACCCTTTATTCTATTTCTAGCATCCTGATAAGCCAAAGAATAAAAAGGAAGCTTATTTTAAGAAAAGCTATCAGAGGAGATGCATTATATCACTTATTATGAATGCATTTTCTAAAGCAAATCACAAAGACATTTTTAAGCATAGCTGATATTTAGTTTTTGTCTATTCTGTTAAGAGGCAGCAGTCACATGACTAACACCATTCATTTGAAAGTTTGGGGACAAGGCAACACAAATTAAAGGCTTCCATGAATACTGACAAAACTAGCTTTTTCCAGTTAAATTCATTTTTTGCTGCAGCAGCAGTCCTTTCTTCCAGAGTTTAGGAGTTCCAGTGACAACCCCACCCTCACTGCTGTTATTGTGCTACTGACTTCTCCCTGTTCAAATTACGAACCTTTGATGGCTTCCCAGGAACCTGACCACCTTCAATCAGAACAGAAACAGAGCTAAGGACACTGCAGGAATTAAGCTTTGCTCTAGCTTGCCTCTGCCTTTCGCAACTGAGAGCTATTGCAACAACATGCAGCTGTCTTACCCTCCCTAACCATCATAAATGCCAGGACAGGACAGGGTAGTATGCAGAGGCAGAGGAGTGGGCTGCAGATCACACTCAGCATTAGCACCCTCAGCCATTCCTGCAGCCTTTGTGCCAAAGCAGACAAAACAGAGCCTCCACCCAGAGAATCTTATCCTTTGGTTTTACTGAGGTTTTGCTGCCCTTATCAGCCCCACTGACAAATCAATTCAGTGACAAAAACTGTTAAGCAAAGCATATAACAAAAGCAAATGTTGCTTATACCTCCTCCTTCCAAAAACATTAAAACTATGACTTTTGCCCTCAACATTAACTTTTAGTTATAAAACCCCAGGCGTTCAATAAACTTCTGTATAATCTTTCCAATGAGCCCCCACAGGGGTTTAAACTAAGTATTTCAGTTCAACTTCATTCTTTGGGGCATGAGGGTGGGTATAGAAGGAAAGCAGGCTGCTACTACTACTACTACTGAAACAAACCAAGAAGTTCGTTTGTTTCCAGCTACTGCTAAATGCACTGTGAATTATTTCACTTGGACCTCCTGAAGTGCCTCAGGAAACATTCTTCTGCCTTAAGTTTGCAATTACACTACAAAGCTATACTATAAATTCTTCATCCCTTTACAGCCGTCCCTCTCTTTACAGCTATAGTTAACTGAACTGTTGCCATCAGCTACCTGCATTTTACAGAGACTCAGGGCATAGATATATATTTTAAAAACTATTGTAGTAACATCTGCATTTCCCTTCAACACTCTTCTTGATATCTGCAATACCTACAACTTGCCAGTACTTCTCAGCCATAGGCTCATTCTTTAAGTGTCTAAAAACTGTACTCCACTATTCTCCACAATCTGTCAGTCATTAAGAGCTTTGCAGCTTAGCCAGAATTATGTCATATGCATAAAGTTTCTCAGTAATAATTTCAAAGCACTATTTTTGTGCATTATTATAGCAGTAAGTATTGTTACTTTCCTTCAGAAATAGTGAACAAGTGCATGATTAAATAGGTAGATAGGATAGCACCATTTTTAAAATTGTGGTATCCATCTAGTTAAATCTAGCCCCATTTAGTACCCCCCAAAAAATTGTCTACCATGCTCTTTCATTAAATTTTTCATTGCAGTGCACATCTACTGTGCCCATTCCTAACCAAGCTAATTTTTAGCTAACTGAATGAACAGCAATTCCCACCTGGAAGAAGGATGTTCCTTCTTCTTCTACTAGGCACCATCTAGAAAGGCTACAACGGCTCATTACAATTTTGGTTTAAGATGTGATTCCCCCAGCTGATATCTAAATTAACTCTTTCAAGTATGTGGTTTAAGGAGAAGCCACATAAACAGCAAATGGAAATAAACAAGGGACACTCTTACTGAAGGATGTGTGAAGAAAGTTGAAGCAGCAGTCTGTTAATGTGGTAAGCAAAAGACAGAATACAGAATTGTGTACAGTGGCAGAAGCTTCCTAAATGAAGAACTGATGCCAAAGGAATTAAAACAAGTAATCAGTCAAACCTTTCTGTTTGCTTTCATGCTATACACAGAGTAGAGATTTAGTCTGAGAAATCAACAATAACACTTTTCTGCTAATTAATATCAACTCACTGAATGATCAATACGATACAATTAAGGTAAATAGTAACAATTTATGTAAGTTTCTTTCGTTGCCTATGGTTACAATCTCTTGTCAAGTACCAAGTCCTCAGAAATGAGTTCAGGATCCTTGACTCAAGGTAAGATACCTAGAGGTAAAGACCAATCTTGACAAGTCGTGGTACAGCCTTTGGGAATCCACCTCTTGAATCCATGTACACAGAAATCTAGTCTTGTAAAATATCTTCAGGAAACAGCTTTGAAATGTTTGTGATGTTATGAACTCAATTTCAGATTCCATGCTAGATTAAAAAAAAAAAACCAACAACCTTCCTTTATCTTCATGACAAAGTCTCCTTCCAAACCTTGATTCTAAAAAGATACAAAACACTTCACATGTGGCAGTGTCTTATTGGCAGCACTTCAGTTTGCCCTTGAGGAAAAAGAAATAATTTGTTTTGTCTAACCAATTCCTTTGCATTACAAAGAGTAGCTTCTATATGCATGGTAACCGAAGTTCTCAGTCTTTGTAACTTCAGCTTTCCTTGTTCCAGACTTAAAAAGCTACATCTGAGATCAAACCACAGACCAACAGATATAATAAAACTAAGCTAAGAGCACCAACAATTTGTGTCAGGCATTTCACACAATCAAATAGGTAGACAGGAAATTTACATGCCATATAAACACCCCAGTATACAACTTACATGAGGTTAAAAAGAATGTCAGTAGATAAGCTTCCATTTTTTTGTTAAGATGCTAACCTTAAATCTCCTTAGTTTTAGAAGAAACTGGCTGGCCTTAAAAACATATTTCCAGAAAAAAATCCTATCTTAACCAAAACCCAAATATGTAACTTAACTGCTCCATAAAATCAGTTTACAATCCAAAAATTTGTCAAAATATTCCTTATACATTTCTCTCCCATCCATAAAAACATTAACTTCAATATTAAAGGGAACATCCTAGATTTTAATATGTAAGCTTTACACATTTTAAATCAAGTTTTAAATGCAATAAAAATTGCTTGAAGGCACAAGTTGGAAAGACAGATGAAATTTCATGATTTGCTGCTCTCCATATTCATTCCACAGAATGATGATAAAATGGATTTGTAGATGGAATGTTCCTGTAAAATTTCAGAACTCTAGCCTATTCAAATGACTTGGAAGAACAAGAAGTTGACTTAACACTCAAACTGTATTAACTTAAAACTTTAGCTACATTATTAAGCATGCTTATGTAAGCAATTTGAGTATCTGAAAGAAACAAGCACTAAAGGTGCTTGGAAAAAAAATTTGAAAAAGAAAAAAATTTGAAAAAAATTTGAAAAAGAAAACCAAAGGATAGTTGGACATCCAGCCTTTTCCTCAGAATCTTTCCCATACAAGGACATCTACTCTTCCTCATTTGCCTCCCTTCACAATTCAGTTTTATTTATTTTAAAAATCTAAGTTATTTCAGCAGCACGGTCATCACTCTCTCAGAAAATCTTCACAGCAAAACACACTGATGCTCAGCTATTTTTTCCTTGTTCTTGTGTAAATGAGGAAGCCACTGCCACCTCAAATGGCACAATTAGCAATACAGGCCTGAGCAATGACAGAGGATTAAAGTTCACGTTTGGTCCCAACAGAACTTTAAAAGATATTTACCCTTTAACTTTTCATTTGATAACCAAGAAAAGACTGTGTCCACAATTTCTGGAATGCCTGTGTGGGCAGTGCCATTTGTAATTCTGTGGGTTGGTGCACTCAAACAATGGTTTATTGGAGATCTTTCAGATACAATTAGATTGCAGACCATCGGTTCCATCACAACAAGCCTGGACTCTCCTCAAATTTACAAAGGATATTTATTCACGGGATATTTAACTAGGATGCAGAGGGAGTTACCAGAAGCATGACCATAATCTTGCTTTCTCCATCTGTCCCCCACCCTCTCTTTTTCCAGTGCACTTGGGAAGGAAAAGGAGCCAAGGAGACCAAACAGTACCCATCCCCATAGAGCTTTCTGCCCTGCTGCAGAGACTGGGATTTATAATCAAAACTGTCTGGGACACAGACTGCTGCTAGTGTTGCCTGCAATGCTGGCAGGCTGTTAAAGTTACAAAGGGAAAAATGTGCCAAAATATGTACTCTTGCTTGCCAAGCATATAATCCTGATGCATACTTCCTGATAGGAAAAGGATTTAATAAATATGAGACAATTTCCTTTTCCCTTTGCTTAGAAATGATCTTCTTTCCCACATGCTTAAGGCCAGAGAAAATTAAACAGCATGCCTTTCACATTTAAAAGAAGCTCAGTTAATTCTCTGACTGGAATACTCAGGTTCATTTGATCAAGAATATTCTATATTTTCTTAGCAACTCAGATGACAATCACCAAAACAAGTTTTGGAATCTAAGAGAGTCTCTGCCTCCTGTTACTCATGAAACACTTCAAAACACACTGGAGGACTGGATTTGTTGGTGCACATGGTTCCAGTTGCTGCTGGGCTCACTCTACAGTGTGCTGCACTAGTAGCTTCTCCCCTGGGAGTAAACGGCGAGGGAACGCCTGTGAAGGATTATGGCTCTTACCCTTGAATCATGGCATGCCCTTGGTTAAAATGAGTAGTAGGGAAGTTTGCTACAAACTTTCCAGCCACAACGTTTAATTAGAAGGCTGGATACATAAGTTGAGGGAGAGCTTCTGTTGCTTAAAAAGGCCAAAGTAGTAGAAGAGAAATTTGTAGATCAGGGAATCAAGTAACAGACAAGAGTACAGGGCTGAGACTCAAGCTTACTTCATTACTGTAGCATGTCAATGTTCAATAATTTATTTAGTATATTACCATGAATGATACTTGTAAAATACTACACAAACCAAGGCTAGAATTTCAAAAGACTCATCATTAAGGAAAAACTAAAGGTAGCTAACAATGCATTCAATAGATCTGTTGCAAAAACAATGTGAAGGAGATACTGATAACTGCATTAAAACCCTGCATCAAAAATAATCTTAATACACTTTAAAAAACTCTTACAATAAGGATTTCAAAGAACAAACAGCTGTCATTTAGGTCTAACAGAGTTGAGTTTCCAAGTACTGAAAGATACCCAGCAAACTACTTAACTGTTACTAAGGTAACAATCACGACTGTATTTTCCCTACTTGCAACATCCTTCTGCTAGTTAACATATTTTCCTATCTGCAGAAAAAGGAGGAAATAAGACCTTTCACTCATAACAAGCTGTCAGAGACTTCAGTTGCTAAATTATATTCAGCAGCACGAACATAAAAGCTTAGAGAGGATATAGGAAAACAGTTGACGTGGTGTTTGGAACAGAGGTTGTAAGCAAGATGAGTGACTGCCTCCCAAGTAACAACCAATAAGACAGGAGGAATACAGCCCCAGGTTGCACCAGGGGAGGTTTAGACTGGATAGAAGGGATAATCTCTTCACTGAAAGGATGGCCAGGCACTGAAACAGGCTTCCCAGGGACATGGTTGTCACCATCTCTGGAAGTATTTAAAAGACTTGGAGATGTGATGCTTGGGGACATGGTTTAGTGGTGGACTTGGCAGTGTTAACTCAACAGTTGGATTCAATAATCTGAAAGGTCTTTTCCAACCCAAAGAATTATCCAATGAACAACAGAGCTTATACGGCAGCAAAACTTTGCCTGACAGCAAAAGGCAGTCTAGAAACACTCACTTTTACCAGAAGTTTTAAGCATTCTTAAAACTAAAAAGCAGGCAAAAGGGCTAAAGATTTCAGAAAACAAGCTATTAACCTAATCAAACTGAGAACAAGAAATATCAACCATTGCCACATGTGTTAGGAACAGGTTGGAAAATATTATTTTGAACTCCAACAAGAATTCTCTTTGAAACATTACAGTTGTTGGCCTGGTTTCCTACAGAAATAAGACCTATGCAATCATGCTGCCTGTTCATCTGTTTGTTATTCTTCTTTAGTAATGTTTAAGTTCAATGGTCAATTTGAACCAAATTTAGCAATGGTCCAGAGGTCTCAAGAATACTTAATTTATACAGGACACGCAAAGCCAGTTTGGTAAGAAAGAAATCCCAAATATGAAGAGTGTCTTGTATAAACCCATAAGTAAACCTATTTTATTTGCCATATTAGCTTTACTGTTAGCACCTACCAGCCACACAAATTAAATACTTAGCTAGTGATAATTTGGATGGTTTGGCATCAAGTATACTTAGGGAATAATATAAGAAAACAAAAAAAAAAGAGATACTGACAGAACAAACATTTGTAAGTAACAGGAAAAAAAAGCTGATATTTTGTTATAAAGGAGGGCATGAAAAAGTAATGGAAGACTGTGGCTCATAAATTCTTCCACTCAACTCAGTTTTAAATTTTGAAAGATCTGATGCTTTCCGGTGAACCTGAAATGAATGCTGAGGAGGATGACAAGCAGGTCAACAACATATTTGTTATCACTAGCTATGAGAGGCTAGTATTCCAGTATTCACAGAATTATTTGGGTTGGAAGGGACCTAAAAGCTAGTTTGAAACCCCTGCCATGGGCAGGGATACCTCCCACTAGACCAGGTCACTCAGCGCCCCATCCAACCTGGCCTTGAACTTCTAGGGATGTGACATGCACAACATCTTTGGGCTACAGCCACCAGCTCCAGTGCCTCATCATACTCACAGTAAAGAACTTCTTCTTAACATCTAAGCTATGCCTATCCTCTTTCAATTTAAAGCCATTATTCCCATATTACTACTTTGAACTATTACTGAATATTGTATAGTGGAGCGTAAGAGCATGAAAAGAAGAAAATGAGAAAGAACATAAATGGAACAACCTTTCAAATACATGAAAAGATTATTATTACCTAAAAATTCTACTGCTCGTCTCTTGCTTTTACCACAGTATTATCATTATTAAAAATCTTTTGAAATAAGTTAGCAGAAGAAAATCTAACAATGTAAGGCAATTTCAGTGGATATTAGATAGATGAGATCTCTAAATCCAGTTTATTCATCTTGCAAGACTTACAAGTTTGCATTCTGGGTTTCTTCCATCTCCTCCCCATCCACCACCATTACACGTTCAGAAAGCAAACTAATTTGTGCTTTTAACCCAAAGAATCAGCAACTCAAACATGTGAATAGTTAGCTGACCATAAAAGCAGAGATAGAGTTGCAAAGCTGTGCCTGCTGCAAGTATATAAACTAATAATGCAAAGAGGATGATGTAGATTGAAAAAACCCAACTCTGTCTCCTGAATTGCTAGTTTTACAATATTGCCCAAATATGCATGTTGATTTTCCAAGTATTCAAATTGAGTCTGCTTACAGTGGTATGAATGTACCCTAACAGAAAACTTAAGAGAGTCACCCTGAAATTTTGGCAGCAACAATTCCTCAGATTACAAGTAACTCATAATATAATTTCTGTAGTCTTGTCATAAACACAGAGAATTTGTGGCAGTTTACTGGGCATAGCGACCTCTTCAGCCGGGAAGCAAAGAACACATCAGCTCTGCATGGAAACAGAAGTATCATGTCCTAAATTAAAAGATAACCTTTACTCACAGCTGGGTAGTCTATCTATTCCAATCTGCACACTGATGGACAGCTTCAAAATGCAATGATGGCTTAGACAGAAACACCTTCAGATATAAACAATATAAAAAGCACTTTGGTGTCACCCGGGGAACTGATGATGCCAAATTCCATATATATTCTTCTGAAGAGCATACCAAGTCCAATTTTATTCCCATATTACTACTGTCAAATATCATCAAAAAATACAAACAAAATACATCAGACAAGTTCACTTACAGGCTTTGTAGAACTTAAGCTGCTTAATTAAGTTTCTTAACTTGGTAGAAAATAAAAAATAAATCAAGTTACATTTTTCAGACTCTATGAAGAAGAGAAAAAGTCAAGGGTCTTTGACATTTTATTACAAGAATTCACCAGATCTGATTCAGAACTCTCAATGGCATCTCAACCTCTTCTGAAAGGTCAGGAGATACCTCACACTTAAGAACACTCTGGTCTCCTGAGCTTATGTAAGCTACAGAGCAAACATAGATAATACAGTCACAACACCACCAAAAAGAAAATAACTATAAAACATTCAGGAATCTCTTAATGCATCCATCTCTACATTTTGAAGATAAAAGAATCATAGTTTTCATTACATTAAATTCCTCTCAAATAGTTATTTTCTAGATGCCTATCTACTGCTTTATTTCTGCATCCTCCCTTGTGTGAACTGCTAGTAAAGATTCTAGAAAATCACTATAACTAACCATTTTGATGCAAGAACTTATTTAATGGAGAGGTCAGTTTAAAAATATGGTATTACTATAGGCAATGATAGTATCATAATCAGAAGAGATTAATTCCTCTACTTAAATACTGAATAAGAAAAACAGGAGTATTAAGTCAATATTAACAACAATCACTGATGTTTTAGAAATATTTTAGCTTTATAGACCAAGTTAAATGTTTGAGTCAAAATGTCCTGATATTAAGAGGAAATAAAAACCATTTACAGGAAACAAATCATATTTTACTGATCACACATTGCTACACTGCCTCAAATGTCTTGTGAGCACAAACCCACAGCAATGCTGCCTTACTTCAGATAGCAAGTCTGATGACTTCTCACTTTCTCTGCTTCATGCTATTCAGTCACTAGCTCCGAGTCAGACCTTTAAGTATCACCACTTGCACTACAAAGCCCAAAAAACAGCCACAAAGCCCTACCAGCTGTGAGAGAAAAAAACTATGGGCATTAACCCATTAGGTGAATTAAGTACAGCTTATCCTAACAGGGTCCAAAAGGCTGCAGAACAAAAAACATAGGTGACCCAAGGGGAAAAAAAAAAGGCTACTTTAGATTCCTCCTTTTCTGTAGTTCTCACCCCAAAAGTTAAGCCCTCTTTAGCAATCAGAAATGGAAAGTTAGTGGAAGTCAAAGCCCAGGATCTCTGTAACTATGCACTCTACATGCAGTGACTTTTCCCTTGTTATCACTTCTTCCTGTGTAACAGCAAGCTAAGAGTTTGAAGATTTTGATCTTTCTGTTCAATTCTTCAAAACTTGCATGCTAAAATTTGTAAGTGTGTTTTGAAGAAGAGCAGCAATACAACAAACCATAAAAATAATTCCAAAAAGCAACTACAAACAAATCAGTGGAAAAAACTTGAAAACTGAACACAGTAGTACACTCTCTTGGCTGAAAAGCACTGAATTACTGATAAAACTCTTGCAGACTGTTCAAACCCTTTGCAGAATTACCAGCCTTCAGGGTATCAGCAGAGACAGCTCTGTCATATGAATTGATGCATACTATTGCTAAGTTAAGTGTAGCCTATGGCAGCACTTTTCAAGTACAAAGACAGGTCAGTGAACTGAAAGGTTTTTCATGCGAAGGAAGATACACCTTAATAGCCAACCAGGTATTTCCCTTAGTCTAGGGGGGTGAAAGGAGCAACAGCTGTTTTCAGAAAAAAAGGTGAGAAGAGCTGGCTGAATATGGGAGCATATTTGGCTTAGCTTGATTCTACATAAGGGTCTTTATGTTACAATCATGTTGATGTAAGGCCTGTATTAACATTATCTCATTGTAGCAATAGTTATGTTGCCTGTTTTTAATGAAAGTATTCTGAGGTGACTGCTTTAATTCCAGTTAAAGCCCTGAATGTGATAATTTTCACATAAAGCAACAAGAAGCCTTCCATACTAAAATAGTGTAGCATTTTAAAAATACAGCTGTGGATCAAGTAACATTTTACTGCTTACTTCAGAGACAAAAAGTTTTGCATAACTTCACAGCATGTAACCATCAGACCACTCTCAAGTCACTACAAATATTTCTTTAGCGATGACTAGCAGAGCAAAAGCCATCTTCAATTCTTCAGCAGCACAGAACTTCGTAAACAACAGCAGTGTTTACTTTAATGCAAGGGGAAACCAAAGAACAGAAGAAAATGAAGTGGGGAGGTTACAAAGGGCTTGTTTGGAGCTGAAAGGATGAAGGGGAGAAAATACAGCGAACCACACCTTTAGAAAATAAACAGGAGGAGGGGGGAAAAAACATGCAACAGTACATCTACTGCTGAAAACCCAACTTCTGTTGCTTAACACAGTCCCCATACAGATTAGAGATACTCAGCCTCCTAAGTGCATTCTTCTTTTTAAAGGTTCCACAATAGGAACAAATAGTTCAAAAGCATGATCCATGGACACAGAGCTGCCTATTGACACCACTACTTCAATTGGCTCAAAATTAGTATTGAAGAAAAAAGAATTAATATCTAGTTAGTGACCGAATTTGCTGTTCAAATGTTTCCATATATAAGATAGACATGATCAAAGGTACAAAAGCCACACTTAAAGCTCTCCAAACCAGACAAAGAAATAATGAATCATAGTCAGAAAAATCCCAAGTATCTTCAGTTCCAATTCACTCCTACACAGTAGTACATTTTCCCTCTATGCTATCATAATTTACATATGATTTCATGCTAATAATGCTCTGAAAACAGATGTTTAAAAAAAATTATGTAATTTTAATTTACATTACTGAAAAATTGAAATAATTGTAACTTTAAGCTCACAAAAAATCTAATGGCAGAATTGCCTTTTATAAAAAAGTGCCAATACCCTAATAAACAACAAGGAAAATGGTACAGGTAGAATTCCCATTATAGCAGAATCTTGCTGTTCTAATAAGAATATTTAATATTCATGAAGCTCTGCTTTGACAGATGAAAAATTTGCTATTCTATGATTTTGTTTCTCTTTAGTTTTATTAAAGATATATACATTGCAAAACTTTCCAACTTTGTTTCTACATGAAAACCAAGTTAACTGTTCTGTCATGAGTGTTACTTGAGCCTCTACAACACCCAAAAACTCAGTAAGAGAATTTCCACACAGCTTTTCAAGTACCAGTTAGGTACTTGAACTAATACTACACCTAAAATAATATTATACCTGAAGCATCTCAGAAAGAAGTTTTTAAGAGTAAAACAGCAAGAAGGACATTGTCAGATTCCAACAGATGTGGTCAACAAAATAGTAGCCATGCCCCCACCAAGCAGCAAGAAGGAAACACAAGCTTTCCTAGGTGCTGTGGGTTTTTGGAGGATGCATATTCCAGATTACACTCAGATTGTAAATCCTCTCAACTAAGTGACCCAGAAACAGAATGATTTCAAGTGGGGTCCTGAACAACAAGAAGCTTTTGAACAAATTAAACAGGAGATTGTTCATGCAGTAGCCCTTGGGTCAGTCAGGAAAGGACAAGATGTGAAAAATGTGCTCTATACTGAAGCCAGGGAGAAAGGTCCTTCCTGAAGTCTCTGGCAAAAAGCATCCAGGGAGACTCAAGATAAGCCCGAGATTTCTGCAGTCAGGGATGCAAAGGATCCCAGGCCTGTTATACCCCAACTGAGATACCAGCAGCTTATGAAGGAGTTTAAGCTGTCTCAGAAGTGACTGGCACTGAAGCACAGCTTCTTCTGGCACCCCGACTGCTAGTACTGGGCTGGATGTTCAAAGGGAAGTCCCTGCCACTAACGCTACATGGAATAGGCAGGTGGTGTTGATCACACAGCAAGCTCAAATAGGAAACCCCAATCACCCAGGGGTCTTACAAGTCAGCAAGAACAGGCATGAAGGCAAAAAATTTCAGACTACTATCATCAAAGGAAAAGGTATCACATGCTGAAGAAGCCCTATCATATAATCAACTGCCAGAAAATGAAAAGCAATACATTCTCTTTACTGACAGTTTCTGCCACACGTGGAAAATGGAAAGCTGCCATATGAAGTCCTACACAGCGAGCTGTAGAAGCTACAGAGGAACAAGGTGGATCAAGCCAGAGAGCAGAGCTGAAAGCCATCCAGCAGGCTTTAAGATATTGCTGAAAGAGAAATGGCCAGTGCTCTACCTCTACACTGACTCATGGATGGTGGCAAATGATGGAAAAAGGTCAATTAACAGCACAGAGGGAAACCCATCTGGGCTGCTGAAAAGTGGCAAGACATCACTGCCTAGGTAAAGAAGTTGGCTGTAAAAGTATGTCACATAGATGCACACATACTCTGGAGCTGGGCTCCCAAACAACACTGCAACAATAGACAGATGGATTGAGTTGCCAAGAGTAAAGTGTCTCAGGTGGATATGGACTGACACCATAAAGGTGAATAATTTCTTGCTTGGTGGGCCCATCGTGCCTCTTGTCATCAGGGAAGCCGTGCAACACACAGAAGGGCTTCTGACTGAGGGGTGGACTTAACCATGGACACCATGTCCCAAGTTATCCCTAACTGTGAAATACGGGCTGCAATCAAACAGGCAAGGCCTCTGTGGTATGGTGGACTGTGGATGAAACACAAACATGTGGAGGCCCTGTATATGGATTACATGACACTGCTGAAAACACACCAAGGCAAGTGCTACATGCTTACAATGATGGAAACAACCCTGGATGGCTGGATACACACCCCGTGTCTGACGCTACAGCCCAGAACACCATCTTGGGCCTTGAAAAGCACATCCTGTGGGAACATGGCACCCCTGAGAGAACTGAGACGGACAACAGGAATCATTTCAAAACTAGTCTCACAGACACCTGGGCCAGAGAGCACAGTAGTGGGTGAGTGGGTATACCCTATTCCCAGTCAGGTGCCAGCCGCTGGGAAAATTGAACAGTACAATGGACTGCTAGAAACCACATGGAAAGCAGTGGGTGATGGGGCCTTCAAACACTGGAATCTAAACTTAGCAAAGGCTGCCTGGTTTAGTTAACACCAGAGGCTCCATCAAGCAACCTGGTCCTGCCCAACCAAAACCCCCACATACCGTAGAAGGGGATAAGGTCTCCGTGATGCATTTGAGGAATATCAGCTTGGATTGCTCCTGCCTAAAGCAAAGGCAGACCGGTCTGCATGACTGCTTTTGTTCGAGTAGCTGGTGGGTAATGCAGCAGGATGGGAAAACACAATGTGTACCTCAAAGGGATTTGATTTTTGGGTGAGAACAGCCTGTAATGTTGACTTTTATAACACTGGCTGTTGAATAGCACTGCCCATGTACGCCATAAGTACCATGGGCAATGAATATGGTCTGCTCCAGACACATGAGGCTCCTGATGTAGCTGACAACCACCTGGCAGCACACCAGCCCTCCTGCCTGGAAGACATCTAGGATGTACAGAGCCCAAAATAATGGAGCAAATGAATCCCACAGACATCTTGGAGGGACAGCCATTGACTATTGAAATGATACCTATGCTTGTGTGTATATAATGTATGTACATATATAGCTGGTAGGCATAGGATTTGTGCATGACATGAATTGAATAGATTAGGGGGAGGATAATGTTCTGGTTCAAGCAAGGACAGGGTTAATTTTTACAGTAGCCAAGAGGGAGCCTGGCCAGCAGGCAAAGATTAATCTTCTGGGGACAGGGAAGGAGTCCCTTCTGCATTGTGTAGTGTGGTGGTACAGTCAGGTATTCACCAAGCCCTACGTGGGGAGCACTCACACGTGAATTGCTCACATCCCTCGTACACTCTTATTAATAGTGTTGCTCTCACTGCTCCTTCTTATTTCATTGCTATTTCCAGTAAATTGCTCCTATCTCAACCCACAACCTCTACTTTTTGTGCTTCCAATTCTCTCTATCCAACCAAAGGGAAAAGGGAGCGGAGGTGGGGAAGTGAGCAGCACACACTTTCCATTTTCCAATGGGAGCACTAAATTGGGGAATTTCCTTCCTAGACCTTCTTTAGGACACCTCACTGCTGTGCCACAGTCTGCCCACAATCACATATACCAACAGTGCCAACAGAGATAAAAGGAGGTAAGTGACCAGTTACAACAAACTGGTGGGAGGCACAACCTGAAACCAGTCAGGAGAAACTGCTCTTCTCTTAAAGAAACCAAAAATTCCATACCCATAAAAAAAACCCCACACAAACCACCTTCATTTCTGAAAAACAGAGGGATCATCTTTATTCCATTTTATACTGAAAAACAGGACTATGATGAAAGAACATGCAAGATTTGACAAGCTAGAGAAACCACTTTTAATTAATTTTAATTAACCAATTAATAAAATTACATTAAATAAGATCTGATAATAATAACTTTATTTTCCTTTAATTTGAGCTGCTACCTTCATGATCAGTTTACCAGGGCACACATACAAACATAGTGCCTGAGTTACCTGAAACAACGCATTAGACAGGCAGGTAAAAGAAGAAAAAAAAAAAAAAAACACCAAACACCCAACATTAACTAGCAGAGAAAAAACACATTTTTCCCAAAATAAGTGTTTATGCTTTCACCTTCTTGATATAACCAAAGATCTAAAAATAGTCACAGAATATAAAATCACTTGTTGTGTCTTGAGCTGTTAGTTTAACTGCTTACATTCTGAGCCTTCTAGCAAGAGTCGTGTACTGTTGTAAACCTTGGGAATAATACAATATGGAAACCCACTCAATTTTAAAAATAACACTTGCAGAAAAGTCTCTGTAGCACAACTACTTCAAGTCTTAAAACGTTTAACCAAAATAATTAAAGAAAAACTGACTTGATTTAAATATGAGTGAAAAAGAACACCCTTGTGAGCTTCTGAACAGGAAGGATCTACAGATTTTTTTCAAAATGAGTATCCTTTACGAGCAAGCAAAGGTCACAGAGCAGTAAAAGAATGAAGTAGGTTGATTTTGACTTCAATAGGCTTGACATGTGGATCACAACATACTAGCCTTTTTGCATCTCTTTTTTTGCAAGTAACTCCACCAGGCAAATTACTCTTCCCACATGATTCAACAGTTTATGGAGACAAGATGTTTCAGAAAATTAGGGCTCATGACAGTGACTAAACAGTTCACCCAATAAAAACCTTTTATCTGGTCCCATTCCCAAGTGTTAATATGCTACATACAGCACATGCATTGTCCTTTATCCAACACATGATGTACCACCACTGGGTAATTTTATGGTAAGCCAACCAGTTTCATACTAGGTGGTGCCTTGGAATACAGCTAAAGAATTTTTTTTTTAAATTAAAAATCAGGGAAACTGAGCAGGAGGTCTGAAAAATGCAAAGAAGCTGCACATTTAAGTTAACTAATGAGATAATTAGAGGTCCAAAACAGGTTTGATACTAAAAGCACTTACAACTGGGGTTTGTAAAGAAGGAGCAGTAACAGATATGTAGGAATCCCGGCCTTGATCCAAGCAGCTGCCTCTAACCATAATATATGATAATCTTTGACAAATGTTGTCTACAGAGGGGACAAGGCAGCTATAGGACAAAAGACTGACCTAAAAATTAATGTAATGCTACAGCATTCTCTGGTTCTGGGTTTCCCACTCTGTCCACCCTCCCTCCACCTCCTTCGCTCCCAGACACTGGATTTATTCCAGTGGTAAAAGAATGAAATACCCTACCAGGAATTATTCTTTTGTGGTAAAAGAATGAAATACCCTACCAGGAAAAGTACCAAAAAAGCCATACGAGAAAAAGGATTCAGCCCTCTAAGAGTAGATCAATGATATACAAGCATACTTCTTTAATTACTTGATGATGAAACAGCAGCAATTACAGTATTATTTAAACACAGCTTTTAAGTACAACTTCAAAAGGAGAAGCCAAATGGGATAAAACAGCTTCTTTCAGCTGAGGAAACAGCAAATAGATTGTTTACAAATAATGTCTACAAAGTACAAAACACTGTATTTGGAAATTGAAACTTTCAGATCCAAAACTAAAATGTTTAAAGAAGTTTGCAGGACATACTTAGTATATTCTGACATTTTAATTGATGAATCCCTGCTTTTGTGAATAACTGAAAGCAATAAAAATGTTGCAAGAAATGTGAAACCTAAGCAGATTTTTACCACCAGATTTTAATTTTAGTTTGATTTTCAGAAGTAGGAGGATACATGCTGAACCAGTTACAATTCAAAGGTCTGCCCAGTAGGAATTCAAAAACTTAAATTAAGAATATATATTTTAAATCCCATATACAGGATAACTGAGTATTTCAAATTAGAAAAAGCTGTTATAATTTTCCATTGTGGTAAGAGCACATCATGCATTTTAAATAGATATTGAAGGTTTTCATACTCTTAATAACATTCTGTGTTCTTAAAATGTTGTAGTCAAATTCTTATCCAGGCCACTATAAAGAATACCACAGTTATAGTCTATACTTCTCTACCCACAGTAAGGGGATAGCAGCAAATTACAGTAAAATCTGGTGTTGCATTTAGCTGTATAATACTACTAATTAGAGAGTAGTTTCAACAATAAATATTTGGTTAAACTCTGCTTTGTCATCAGTGCAAGCAATTTAAGATGAAACTGATCTTTCAGAGAGTCCATGGGTTTGTTTTTTTTTTTTGAGTCTATTTTTATTTTCTGGTTACTGAGTGTCTTTTCCTATGAAACAGTTTTCCAGAGCTACTGCTTAGCAAACAGCAAACCACATAGACAATGTTAGAAGTAAAAGGGAAGACTCAAGCCTAGAGGACCACAGCAATCCACAGCTCTTTAAACTGTCCTCAGCTAACCCTATCTTACTACTCAATGGCAAGATCTTCTAACAATGACCTTACAGAGCACGCAGACTGCATGACTTAGTAACAGCAAGGCAAGCAAAAAGACAGGCTTTATCACACCCTTCAGAAAGAATACAGGGCGGAGAAACCAAGATACAAATATAAGCCCCATGGTAGATACCAAGTAAAACACTCACTTAGTTAACCCCCTAGACACTGACAAAAGCCACCGGTTTTACAAGAGAGATCTTCCTGCAATTCTTCTCAAGAACTCTCTGAAGAGCCATGCTACTATTAAGGAAAGCACTACAGAGATGAACAGTAGTAGTACCTTATCTCCTTTAGGAAAAAAAAATCCAGTCAAAGAAACACATAAGCAAAGTAGTACTACCTGCTTCTGAGAATCTGCAGAGGCAATCAGTTTTTACACAAGAGGCCAACTTGACTAAAGTCAGGCCTTGAAAGCATCCCATACTTCAGTGCAGTCATGACACATGATGCCATCAAAGGCAGCCGTGATGTGTACAGCAAAGGGTTGGCATCTGACATTCTCTTTTACAACACCTGCTCACAGAGCTATTGCAATGCAGTGTTTGTGTAGTGCCTCTAAGACATCAGACACTACAGCAAGTGAAAAAGCCCTTTTTCTCCCCTTAGTCTGTTAAAATAAATAAACCTGCATTCTTGCTGAGCTGTCCCACCTGCAATACACAAGTCTATAGTCTCAAACTATACATAGAACATACTTTTCTCATATCACTAGCCAACCAGAACAGCTATTTTTGGATTACCCAATAGTAATTAATCAATATTCTGTTGCTATGGCCTTCACTTAGTCTGTAAATCTTTACAAAGTTCTCAAAGACAAGGTGAGGTCTATGGAGGAAATAAATTACCAGAAAAATTACCTTCACAGATGAGTGTACACCACAACATTCTTAAGTAGAAGTCAAAATATTTACTGTATCAAGATGTTCTTTTCTATATATTATTACAAAACTGACAGCTCAAGCCATGTAAATTTATCACATCAATAGCCAATATAAATGAGAAGTTGAATCAGAACATAAAATTTTGCCTATTTAGTCAATTCATACAATGAATCTGTTGATCTAAAAAAATAAACCACAAATTACCTTTCACGCCAGTAGGAATCTTGAATATTTGTATGACAACTGGATAACAGCACAATATCTTGCTTGCCTGTAAGGGAATAATTCAGAGTCACATTATCCCAAAAAATTAACCTACCAAATTAATTAGAAAACCAAATAAGTGAAATTGAACAGTGCTAAAATGATAAACATTTTGAAAATGTGAACACCCTGACAAAGAGGAAGAAATCCCACACTCAGTCATTTAACTTGCACTTTGATTTTGTCTCTTAAAAAACAGAAGTGTAGCAGTTGATTTTTAAGACCTACACTCTTAAAGTTTAAAGTAATCTGCTTTCAAAATAGAAGGCCAGAAATAACCCCTTACAATGCAGTTTGACTTCTTGTATAGTCCAGACTACAACAATCAGATGTTTCCACATCCCCTTTTCTTGCTTCCATCCTCTTTCTTGTGTCCACCCATTGTGTGAGTACACAATGAACAGTTTTCCAACACTGCTTTTCTTGGGTTAATTTTGCTTGCAATGAGGAAGACAGCCAACCTTCCCTCTTTTCACTCCTCCCCACTTAAGACCAATTCCAGAATGAAACCACAGCTTGACTTAGCACATCTTACTCAGGAAAGTATTCAACCTTGCTCTAGAAATATATAGTGGCAAGTATGTTACACACTACAATCTTTAATAAAATCACTTTCAACCTACTGAAATTTACACACAGTAAACTAATATGTAGAGAACTTCCTCTTTCAAAAATTACAGTAGAGCTCTACACATTACAAAAACAACTACTAACAATGTAAGCCATTTAGATACTTTTTCTCCCAGCGAACACTTTCATAGCTCTCATCCATGTAACAGGTATACCTACCATCTTTTTGTTTTCTTCCCTCCCTTTTTAATCCTAAAAATAGATCAAGCTTTTGTACTAAAACATGCTTCCCAGATTAATGCCAAAAGAAAATGCCAGTTCAAAAAGGAACCCCACAACCACCAACTACAGAATCTTTTTTTACCTTGTCATATATTTTAAACATTGCTTATAAACCCAGTTTGATTTTTTTAACATGAACTTAAAGAGAATGTATGTCCAAATTATTTATCACAACCCACAATATCTTCTTTACATGTCTGTACTTCCCAGAACACTTTTCCATTCTCCAGCTATGACCCACATTCTTCATCTTTAAAGGCATGACTCGGGAGCTAGTCCCAGAATAATGAATATTCTGTCTATATCCACACTTACAAACTGATTCAGATCATACTGGCTACTAGAAGTAATACAACTATTCTTCAGGTTACTTTCTCTAAATGAGAGCTCTTCAGTGCTGTCACTGAATCCCCATTAAGACACCAGGAAGCCAAACTAGCTTCAGAATGTTACCTTTGTTGGCCCTTGAATCTAAAAAAAAAATTATGAATTGACTGCAGTTACTGGAAAATTATCCAAGTAGAAGTAGAACAAAAGGTCTATTTCCAGATGAATGAAGCCTGGAAGTTTATTCCACACCACCCTGGATGTTATGAAGTTTGAACTCCCCCTCTTCTCCACTATCAACAAATGGGCAGAGAGAATATGCACATTTCTGAAAGTCTTGTCTAAGCCATTTAATTCATATTTTCACAATGCAAGCTGATCTGCCACAGGTACAAACTGTTGATACTGATGAGCTGATCCCTAACTTTGAGATTCATAACCTCAGAAAACACTGAAGGGAAGGTCATTTTCTAAGCCCAAAGGTAATGAAACTCAGCAAAATGTTGCAATTTAGGACAAGAGAGCAGCTCAACTTCCCACCAAGGGGTCATCAGCAGACAGAAAGCAGCATGGCCAGCAGAAATGGAAACTTGTTGTAAGGGAGGAGGGCAGCAGGTGAAGCAGAGAGCTTCTGTTGAACACCCTTCCAGGGCCACTGCTGCATAACCCAGGGTGCCAACGAAACTGTTCTGCTCTGTAACTGGTTGGCTCTGTAGCTTAGGAACTCAGTTTTTCTGCTGTTCAAAACATGATGCTAAAGGATGCAGCTTTTCTATTAGATAGTGTCTCAAAGAAGCATTTTCTCATTTCAACCTCTGCAGGATTGGACACATGCAAGTTAATGAGAATTTGCTAAAGGTTCCCTAGAACCGTGCTTGTTGCATTTCACTAACACTCTGGAAGCACCCATGACAGCAGACAGAAAAGGAGGTTGTAAAGCTAAGAAAATCAATACATGTGCTTTAAAACAAATATAGAATGTATCATTTTCATTAAAAACTGGTCTTGGAGAGTGGTCATGGTTTGTCATGACAGAGAGCTTTACAATCAGTATAAAACACACCAAATCAACTGCTTGCTAATTATTACTGGTATCAAAGCACTTTAACCTAAGTTTTCTTTAGCTGGCTGTTACTTGTTCTCTGGCAGTGATTTTTTCTGGAAGGTGGAAATCATAATAATTAAGCTGACAAATCCTCAGAACAACTGTCTTTATGTCAATCAGCAATCCTAGCCATACTCATGTGTGCACGATACTATTAACATCAAAGGGGATTAAGTTCAACTCAGTGGGATGTTTACCTGTGGAAGAACGCTGCACTAAAAAAAAAATGTTACCACAGTGTTAATAGCTCTTTTGAGTGTATTCAGACTTCAGAGTACTGTAATCAAAGCCTTACAAAAGAACAATAATAGGAAAAGAACTTTGGACCTAAATTTATAAATAACTTTTTTTTTTTTTAGGGATCTCAGTGCATAATGCTCAGAGGCTAGGTCATGACATCTTGAAAGGGGGCCTTATTTTAAAGCAGTAGACAAAAACCATTTAAGAGGATTCTACACTTATTTTTACCCTAATCCTGATGAGGAGAGAAATTAGGGATGCGAAGTCTTCCTCGATTTCACCCCCTACCTAATTATTGATAAACAGCCTCTGCGGCTATTTAGCTCGTTTTTCTACAGCTGCTAACTTACAGATGAAAGAAAGGAACAGCCTAAAATGCAAACAGATGAAGTTATCAGGAGGAGAGGAGTGGTGCTCCGGGAGGAAGGAAATTAGGAAACAAATCGCCTCTCTTCACGCAGCATCCACGCGACGGGTGCGGGAAAGGCACCGACAGCCATCGGAACAGATTTTCGGGGAAAAACACCCTTGGTCCTTCAGAGGCGGGCTAATCAAGAGCGCGGTAGATGCGGGCACGGCAACGACCGCGGGAGCCCGCGCAGCGCCGGCCGCGGCACTGCAGGGCAGCCCCGCGAGGGAGGCTTGGAACCGAGCGGCGAGGAGCGGCCCCGCACGGCTCGCCTCGCCGGGACCGGTGCCCAGGGCTGCGGGAAAAGGAGGGAGGGA
>VWZP01002982.1:53389-81535 GCA_013396995.1 Dicaeum eximium | reverse complement strand
GCTCCTTCCCGGCCGGGCCGCCCCGGCCCCGCCCACGCGCTCGCCGCGCTGCCATTGGCTAGCGCAGCCGTCAATCTCCGCGGGCGGCGTTTCTCCCCCGCCCGCTTTTCCTGGGCCGTTTCCAGCGGCCGCTGGCCGTCCGGGGTGCGGTTCTAGCGTGCGGCCGGGACGGGCTTCGGGAGCGTCGTCGCAGTGTGGGCATCGCACCGGAGGGACGCTGTCCGGCAGCGCCGCTGGCGAGCCGTGGCCCGGGCGAGTCCGGGCAGAGCGCCGGCCGCACGCGCGGTGCGGTGCCGTTGTCCCGCGGTGTCTCCATGCGGAATGAGCTCCTGCGGCACCGCGGGAGCGGAGGGGAGGCTGTGACCCCTCCCGGCTCCCCGCAGCCCTCGGCAGGTGCCGCCTCCAGCCGGGCCCCCGCGCGGTTGGAACGGACCCACCACCGGGACCCGGCGGGATGCCCGAGGTGGCGGGGCCGGAGCCACCCTCCCGTGCGGGGAAGTGCAGGGTCGGGACTGCCCCGGCATGCGGATAGGATCAGCACTCGTGGGGACCTGGTCAAGAAGCGGGGTCCAGGGGCTTCAGTGTCCTGTTGGGCGACAGCGGGAGTGAGGTGAAATGAGAGCGTCAGGCTGGGTGTAAGGGAAAAGTTACTCATGCTGCGGACAGCTGGGCCGTGGGAGTGGGTTCCTCAGGGATTTCCACTCCCAAGCAGACGCGGTCCTGAGCAACCTGGACTGAGCACGCAGCTGGCCTTGCTGTTGAGCTGCAGGTCAAGTGAGAGGCCTCCTTCCAACCTGCGTCTTCTACTGGGGCTTGACTTTCACTTGCCCAAGGTGTTTGGATGTGTGTGTGGAATCTGCTAAAAGGCCTGGATATGAAAAACTCATGGCAGCTGCTGTGCTGCACAGGCTGCAGGCCCTGGGGGTGCTATGGAAACAGAAAATTATTTATATTGTCTGCAGTCATACTGATTTTTCAAAATCCAGGACATAATCTATGTTGCCTGTACAAGTTCATCCCTTTCGTGCATCATAACCTAAGTTAACTACAAACTTCTTGCCCAACCTTCATGCGTACCAGGCCCTGCCTTTTTTTGTAGTGCACAGAATAGAGTTTTCTTCTTTGGAGCTGTGTAGTAGAATGAGGCATTTTATATGTAATCCCTGTGTAATTTCTAGGAAAATTAGAAGGTAGGGAACAGGATTGCTGACTAAGATTGCTGACTCTTTCTGATTCTTTACAGAATTCTGAAGAAATTGTAAGATAAGTTTGCTTTCTCAAAACTCTGTGTGATGCCATGTAACACACATCTTTAATCTGATTTTTTGGTGAAGAGGCTGAGGGATGTTTTTTCACAATGCCAATCTTAAGATACTGGGGTTTCATTTAGGGTGGCCTATTAGTGAAAATTAAATCAACAGGCAATACACCATATATTCTGCATATTTCACAATGTGCAATGTCAAGAAATCAAGTCTTGACACAAATGAATATTTTTTTTCTTTAATCTTGGTGCTTCAGGAGTAAAAGCAACCATGCAGCTCATAGGAGTGCTCTTAAAGGAAATCAGTGTAAGCAGAGAGAAGCAATGAGTTGGCAATGAATACAGAGCAGGCACTATTAGATATCTGTACTTAATTCCACATGTTCATTCTGCATCCACTGAAAGAGGTTAGGGACCAGTAGTTAAAGAAGGAATTATAATATATATGCACAAGCAGTTTTAATTTGTCCCAGCTATATTGCTTGATGTTGTAATCTTCATGTTTTATGTATTACACTGCATAATTTAAATAAAGCTGATGAATTATTTTTAGTATCTCTTGCTCCACATTCAAAAACAGCATTAGAAAAGCCTTTTGACTCTTTCAAAGAGGAGATGGAGTACGTGTCATTTTTCTTTTTCAGGAAAACCAATCGCTGCATTTTTTGATTTGATACAGCAGATGCTACAATTACCACAGCACTACTGGGTTAGGGTTTTACCTCTAGATGCTTTCTATATGCAGAACAGACTCTAAAACTCTGTGCCTGATCTTTCCTGGCTCATTCCTCAGATATCACAAAGCATGAAGAATGATAGCAGAATATGTGCCAGTTTCTCTAGAAAATAATACACCAGCTTCCCATGCGTGCCTAAACCCAGTAGTTATTACTGTAAAAGACTTAACTTATGGGTGCAACAGGAGACACTTGGTCTGTGCTGCTTTCAGAGGCTTCCTAAGTTTGCACCATCCCAGCTGCTGTCTGTCATTGCCAGTACTTGTGTGGCTGCTTCAGTACCATTGGCCTGAGCAAATGTAATTGACACAGTAATAAAACCAACTGCAACTACCTTGTCTTCATTAAGGTTTCCAAAGTTGCTAAAACCAGTGGAAATGCCTGCAATGAACTTACCCTAGGTTAGAAAATTGAGGAAGGCTTCAAAGGAACTGCTGCTTTTTTCCTCTTTCCTCAGCAAGACTTGGACACTTCTGCTCAGAATCCCAGTTAAGAGGTACCTCTCAGAGCTTTATTTACACTCATATTTCTTCTCACACTGGTTTTAGGCCATTTGTTTCTGGAGAAATCTGCTGCCTTATGACAAACTTTACTTCTCTGATCTACTGTGGTGCTGACAACTTTGTGCCTCTGCAATTTCCTAGCTGCAGGTTTTTCTTCCCAAGGGAAAGCTTCTCACTTTCCCAAGAGAGATTCTATAAACAATCTTTGTAAACGATATTCTTTCTCAAAACAACAGGTATCTTTCTACCCTGTTCTCATAACATAGAAGATATTGTTTCTCTCACTTAACCAATGGTAATAGAGAAATGTCGTAGTTACTAACCGATCACTTTTAGCATTAGCGAAACACACTATAAAAAGGTGTTCCATTTGAATCAATAAAACCTTCTGATTCTAAGCCTTCTGAACCTTCTGTACTTGTGTCTCTGTTCATGGGCAACAATGACAATCTACAGTTTTGGAACCTAGCAGTTTCATTAAATTAAAAATATATGTTGCCTTTCTTTAAACAACATAAAATGTAATACATTTTTTGGTGTGTGCTCTTCCTGAACTTTTGTTTTGTTTGTGAGACAAACACAACCTAAAGAGGACAAGGATGTAGAGTATTTCTTAAGCAGAGTAATGGAACATCTGGGTGGCCAAATAAAATCTGTGTCATTCTGTATGTAGCATGTCAGGTGGTGATTTTCATAGTCCTCTGATTTTCACTGAATGGGTGAAGTTTGAAGGGACCACAGTTTCTGATCCCTGGTCAAGCACGGTCATCCTAGAGCACATTGCACAGGGTATTTCTTGAATATCCATTGAGGGAGATTTCACAACCATCCTCACAGTAAAGAAGTTTTTCCTCATATTCAAGTGTGACATACAACATTTTTGGGACATGTACTCTGCTGTACTAGCACTGGAGAAAAGCCATTAATGTAGTTTCAAATATTTTTCTCGATCCCCTTTCCACTTTCCTGAGTTTATATCTAAATTTCGTGTAGGTGCCACAGTGATAAGAGCTGTTACCAATCTGTTGTTGCACTCAAGATGCAAAATTCCTTTAAAGTGCTGATACAACCTACACACTGTTTAAGAGATAGAAAGGCTGCAGAGTAGGATCTGCTGTCTATGGACTATAAATCTGTAGTCAAACTGGCTGTTTGCACAACTCTTGCACCACTTTGCTTCTTGGCTTTGCCTAAATGACACTTCTATAATCATTCTGTAGTCTCCATATTAATCTGTTGGCACAACCATGAGCAGTGTCTGTTACAAAAGAAAATAAGGGGGAAATATCAATTTCTAATTATAAACCGTGTGATGCTGACAGAAAACAAGACATAAGGAAAAATACTTATGCTCCCTTCTTGTGTGTAAAGATGTTGCCTTTTCAGAGATTTCAAAGGAAAAATGAATGAGAAAAAGATCCCAGAAATGGCTGAAGTAAACACAAGAAAACTGCCAATCTATTCCTGGTAAAATAATATAACTGCTTTAGTTACACTTAGTTATATTTAGTGACTAACTTTAGTTACTCAGCAACATCATTGTGGTTTCTAATGAGTCAATTCCTGAGTGGTCTGGAAGCTGGTCCTGAAAATTGTCACTCCTTCTTCCATAAAGTTTTCTTATAGATGAGAACATGCTTCTAGGAGGCTGCTGTCTGGAAAGTAAATGTATTTTTGCCCAGAGGTTAGTTTTCTGGCAAGTCTACTGGCATCATATTAATGGCTGGAAATATCTTCTGTAATGAATAGAAAGTGTGCTACAGCATAAAAATGCACAGTAGGAGAAGAAGATAATTTTACTTGCAATTTTACTGTGATAAAACTGCGTCATTGTTGGCACAGGAGACTTCATGTGCCCAGTAATATCATTTGTATGCAGCATCTGGAGCTCAGAGTTACACAATTTATGCACATGAATGATGTGAAAGGTACCCTTTGGCACCATGAGAAGGGATGCTGCCACTACATTTGATTGCTGGTCAAGGAATGCCCCTTCCAACTGGGTACTTTTTTAATGTGTGATTCTGCTTTGTGCTTCTGGCAGTAGAACAGTGCAGTGCATTCTTTCTGGCCCCAGATCTGACACATAAGATACAGCCCAAAACAAGAGACAAGTTATATTGCTGCAGTGTGAAGACATGAGTTTTCTCACACCCCAGCTGTGGTGCTGACAGGGAGGACAAATGCAGCAACCCCACTCTGACAGCTCTTGTGTGGTGATTATAAACTGATAAATGTAGCTGGGGGGGTCTGGAATTAGTAAGATTCTGATCTTGCAGATACTACTGGTTAAAGGACTCATTCCTATGACTGCATCTTCTGAATTGCTAAGATTCTTCTTGGTTACTGCTATAGTGGCTTAAGGGTTGGCCTCAAGTTAAGACATGTCTCTGTAGATGTGCATTGTTGGACCATCCCATTAAAGAAAAGAAGCCTGTTTCTATCTCTGAAGAAAAGGCACACCTTAAGGGCCTTTGCACCTTTTATAGCGATAGAAGTGTTAAAGGAAAACCATAAAATAACAAAAAATCCTGATGATGAGCAGTACTTGATGTAAAATAAACACAATGAATTTTAACATTTCATTCAACTAGAGAGAAGGGGTGGAGGGGGGAGTCTGGGGGAAGAGGGGAAATGGGGGAAAGGATCACATGGGAAATACAGCACGTTGGTCATGAAATTAATACCCACAGGTTATACTTTCCTTTTGTCTTTAGATTGCCCATTTGTTTGATTCTGTAGTATTGTTAAGTGTCAAAATCAAAGCCACAACATAAATTCCACTGAACAGCAAAAAACAACTAGTAGTTCAAAGTGACTGCTGATGTGAAAAGCCTGTGCTCCCTTGATGTTGCTGCTTGGCATCAGCACCGACTGGGTAGTGAAGCGGATAACAAATATTGGCATGGGTAAGTGGCAAGTGTTGCTGAAGACCTAGATTTTGTTTGTAGAGCAAACATCCACAACAGATGGAAAGATCCAACCTGGCAGGCCAAGCAGGGCTCAAAATCAGTTATGCCTAAAGAAATGTAGTTGAAACATGATTGTGTGGTAATAAAGTAGAGGATGAAAGGCATCAATAAAGAAAATAAGTTACTTATTTCATAGCTGCACCAAAGCAACAGAGACTCCAGAGGCATCTTAAGTGAAGCAAAGGTATATCTTCTCAATTCATATACCATCTCTGTTAACATGTCTAAAATATTTTTGATTCTAATACAGTAAGCAGTGATGAAAGCTTCTGGACTGCAGTTGGAGAGAGCTTGTGTCTTTATCAAGTTTTGTGAGAGAGTGCTCTCACTTAGCTGAAAAAAGCTGTAGATAATTACCACATTTGAAAGGCATTTTCATGGGGCTGATAAATAGAATTGTGAAAATGTAAGATGGGAGGGATTTTTTTTTTAAATTTATATTGGAGTCTCATGACAGCTGTGCCAAACAGGTTAAGGTCCCAGCCTGGTCCCATTGTCCTCAATGATACAATGGATATTTAGATCACCATCATAGTGCCTATTGTACATATTCCCAGAATCATCCATCTTAAGATCCTGAGATCAAAATTTGGGAAACCTTGCCACTTAGCAAAGATGGAAGAAACTGGGGATGATTGTAACTCAGTATAAATCACTAAACACCTTGTAGGAACAGACTCACCAGGATTATTTAAACAAGTTTTTGTATCACAGCGTCCTGTGGTAGGAAGCCAAACCATTCACTAAGAACACTTTGGAAAGTGCATGTCACAGTGTGACAGATCACACAACGAGAAAAGAGGACATTGGTTAATTAGATGATTTCCATGCTAACCTCACGACTGAGAGGGAGCCTTGGCACCACTACTTTCATAAAGACAGATCAGAATATAGATCAGAATACTTTTAAAGGAATAAAGTCAATTTTCTGCAAGAGTTTTGAACAGAATATTTCTTTACTTTCCAAAAATTCTAAGTTTCTACCACTATTTTCCTGCTAAGGTTTGAAACTTTCAAATGGCAAAAAGATAGAAATTGACAACATCAAATCAAATCAGCAATGCCCCCCCCCCAAAAAAAAAAAGAAAACAACTATCAAAAATCCCCAAGTAGCAATGGTACTTATCCATTTCTTCTCACAACTCTAGCAAAGGGGAAAACCCACATGTTTGATACCATAAACAACCATTTACCTGTTTCCTGAAACTACAGCTTTTTCAAAATAAAAAACACATTCATCATCTACTCTGCTTCTCTTTAGGATATGTGCTGAGGATGTTCTAAAGCAGGCTTTCCCAGGCCAGAGTACTGGTAGCATGGATCACCTCTGGTTTCATTTGTGGAACAAACAGGGCCAAGCACAGGAACTGCTCCAATGGAAAAGTAATGTTAAGAAAATATTTAGTATTTCCTAAATGTTCCAGCTGTGGTTCTGGCCTTCACTTTCTCTGTGAGGACAGTGCATACAAGAGGCAGTTAAGATACTTATATCTGTCCCATTCCAAGTGCTTAAATAAGATTCCTGACTTTCCCTGGACACTCCTCCAAATATCTGGAAGCAAGAAAGCAGCATTATGCATCCTATCAATTATCTACAGACTATTAGAAAATTGGCTGCTGACTCCATCTTTGATATTGCTACCATGGAAAACACAAAAGTTGTGTGTCAATAAATGTAATAATAAATCCACTTCACTTGATTGTGACATAAAACTTCTCCAATAGTTCATGCTTATCAATAGCTCACTCCACTGCTATGAAGATCCAGATATTTACAGAAATACCTTTTTCTCATACATATTTTTAATAGGGAATGCATTTGTAGCAGCTGAAGAAGATAGGAATAATAAGGTTGGTGTTAATATGTAAAAATACTTTAAAGTTTCCTGATTGGGAGGGAGGGAGGGGTGAAGCATTTCTCTTCATAAAAATGTGTCACTGGAAGGGCAGCAATAATGTGTATTTTTGTGACACTTCATCACAACTAAGAGATAATTTTTTCTTCCAAATAACTGTGGGGGTTTTTTTCCACAGTCTAGTGTTCCTGTCTTAGTTTATCCACATATTTTTCTACAATTATGTGTGTTTTTGTAAGCACACATTTCCAGTATCTGTGAACTTGCTTCCCAGGGTATGACCCAATCATTAAGGCTGAACTAGTCAAATGATTTAACATACAAGGATTTCAGGTAGGGTGTAACCGGAGGAGGGAATGCAGCCCACCCAAGTCTGAGACTGTGAATGCCAAGTTCAAGTAAATTTACTAGCAGGCTTTTTCCTTTTAACCTCCCCCACCCCCCCAAAACATAATCAAAAGGTGAAGAGTTCAGTTATGGAACAAACAGGACCTCTTTAAAAATATGTAGCTGGCTGTAGCCAAAGACAAACTATGATGTCATTGGGTGGGAACTTCCCCTCACTGTATGCGAGCAGCATTGGAGTGATGCGATGCAAGATGTGAATAAAATCACAGGAGTGATTTTAGTATATTTTGGGGTATAGTTGTTACAACTAATCTGCAATATCAGTGATTTTCTGTTTCATACCAATGAATGTTGTTCGTTTTCCACAAATTGGTGCCCACACAATTTTCCATTCCTAGCCACGCTATACTCATAGGCAGACTGAAAGCTAATCTGATTTGCAAAGTTGTCAATCACAGCATTGATTAGATAGTAGATAATGGTGTTAATGCAATCATTAAATGGCAAGCAGCTTTTGCAATGTTTTCTTTGAATAGCTTGTGGGGCCCCATCTATGCTACAAACGCAGCTGATTCGGGGAACCTGGCTACAGACAAGTTACCCTATACTGGGTGTTAATATTTATATTGATTGGTCCTGCAGACAGTTTGGTACCTAGTTCATATTTATGTCTGTTTGCAGAACTGGAAACTAATTTTGCCCTCAAGAGATTTCCCATGCAGCCAGTTAGGCTTAGCTACCTTTACAGCAAACTGCTTGAGAAAAGGCCTTTATGTGTTGCTGTCAGAACATGTGTCAGAAAAACGTGTTTTACAGAGAAACTGGTACTTATGTTGATGTTTCTAATTCTCAGTATTCCATGTAAGACTCTTAATGGTGATAAAAGAAACCGAGGTCAAATCCTGGCTTCACCCTATCACTATAAATCAACCTCTCTTGACAGCACAGGGGGCCTCTATTTTGTCCTGTATGTTTTACACTGTACTGTGGCCAGCAGTGTCAATCAACTGCTTTATTTTTGCGAGCTTAGGCCAAAATAAGTTAAAGAAGCAAATTAGCTTGTACTACAATATGGGCATAGAATTCCACACAATCTTTTCTCAGAATTGACTATTAGAAACTTCTTTGGTCTGTGGTGAACTACGTTATTGTATATGTAGTTCAGATATGTAGATACAGATAAAATATCGATCTCTTCTTCATTTTGCTTTTCCAAAGACGAATGGAATGAATGTTTCATTTTTAATCAATTTCACTTTTCAATTTCACTGATGTAATTTTCTTTTTTATTAATCATACTCAAGAAAAAACATTGGATAGATAACAAACAGCTTCACAACTGGCATTGATTTTCAAAGGAATCTGTTAGCAGTTTTCAGGTACTGTATTCACAAAGGTCAATAAACTTAAAATGGACAAACTCTTTGTCTGAGCCTATAGACTGCTGAGGGGAAAATGTGCTACATAAAGAGCTGATCTCTTTAAAATCATCTATATCAAGTCTTTGCCTCAGGTAATGTTTTAGCATTACAAAAGCGTACCATGTATAGCCATGACATTGCCAAGACATCTGTGACGTCTTATATAAAAAATAATGAATATCCTGATTTTCAGATAATGTAAAATTTGTCTGACACACAGCCAAACATTTCACACTCTTCTTTTTCAAATTTTAAATTATTCATTTTGTTTCTTGAAAGGAAGAAATTACAATGAATATCAATATTGTGCCCAAATATCCAATTTGATTTTTTTAATATTGCATGATTGCTTTATTAACCATAAAATGTTTAATCAGCATGATTGCTCTACTGTTATTTTATCATGATGCTAACTTTGACTATTATCCATATGACATTTAGCTGTATTTCAGTTTTATATGAGTAAAAGCATCTTTCACAGTCGAAAGTGTATGCGACTGGTTGTATTGTTAGTAAGGAAAATTATTTTACTATATGCAATTCTAGATTATTGTGAATTAGGGAGTGATATTGTCATTTGGGTAAGTGAAATGGCCACTATATATATATATATATATATAATCAGAAACAATGTATGTGTTGACATCACTACCGTTTATCCTAGAAACTCTCAGAAACTAACTTTTGTGTTGTACACACAGAGTAACATCTGTCCATGCAAGCTGAGCCCAGAGCAGGTTAGAACGCCACGTAAAATCCATATGCTCCACATAATTTCACTTTAATTTGATTTGAAGTGTCTGCACAACAGGTGTGTGCTAATTGTTTAAACTGATTCAAGGGGGACTAGGAGTGCAATTCCCTGTTTGGAGCTGGCCTACTACAGCATTTGAAAAAGAAGCAATAACAGCATCAGCATTGCTTATAATGTCCTTTGGAGCTGAGCAGAGCAGAGGTGCCCCTGGCAGCTCCTTCCAGTGACAAGCGTTCCACTGCGCTACTGAGTGGAGCGGGGAGTTTGCCCTGAGACATGGCTGCCTTCCCCTCAAATGCCCTCTCAGCCCGTAATCCACAAACCCCACTAATCTGCGCTGGGGCTTCCCTGCATTACCGTGGATTAGTGACGTGCTGCTGTATCATATAGCATATTTACGCACTGTTTACAAACCCTATGCCGTTTAACCCATGACAAGCATGGCTCTGTAATCTCATGTGCTGTCAACCTTGTTTAGTACAAGTATAAAAATATAGATATAAATAGCGGTATGCTTACTGCACAGGAGAGTTTTATGCAACCTACTGCATGTATACTTTATAGCCAGCTTTTCACATTCTTGGAAAGGGAGGTTAAGTATCATTCGGCACATTCAGCCATTCCTTTGCACAACAGCAGCCTCTCACAAATCTGTCAGGAGGCAGTGGTGTTCAGGGACTTCGCCTGGATTCCCCTTTACTCCACAGCTCTTTTCTAGTGGCTTGGCTTCCAGCCTAGCACTGTTACTTATTCTTCCTCTCTCAAATAAAATCTGTAAGCCTCTATCCTGCAGGAAGCCTGACAGCCTCAGACTCCCTGCTCCTGAAGGGTTCAATCACCCTGTTTTTTAAGGTTTGCTAGGAGTCTTCTGCCAAGCATGGCTCAGTTCAAAAGTAGTTGTGACTAATTCAAAAGGAGAAGCGATTTAAAGGATGCACTCAGTTCCTTTAATCTCACCATTTGTTTGCTCTTTTCGCTACGCATCACCATTATATTTTCTCTTTTCCTTCACTTTTCTGTGCTGAGCTAGCAGATGAGTTACTGAAGCAAGATCAGGAAAATTGGAAGAGTTCTTTGCTAGGCTCTTCAAACTTCTTCTGGTCTTCCTGTGCCAGGTGCCTGGCACCTCAGGCCGTGGCAGCCCCTCTCGTCCCCCTTCCACCCCATCAGTCCACAGTCTCTCTGTGCATAGCTCCCCCACGCAGTTGCTATCACCAATGCAAAAACGTACCCACAGGCCCTACAGAAGGATTGGCAGCCCTGAAATGTTTTCTCTTGTTTTGTAAGAAGGGCCGGGACAAGCAGGGGGGTGCAAAGTGCAAGACCCAGCGAGGAGTAATAGGGTGCTGTGGGAAGGACAGTGGGGCAACCATGCCAGGAGAAAGAGTAACCAAATGCCTTCCTAAAAGTCTGGTTACAGCATGTGGATATGCACACAAACAGCTCTGCATCTCTGCACCTCACAAACACATTACAAATTCCCTAAGTTGTCCTTCTTTAAGAAGAGAAAATACTATACCTGGAGTTTCTGGGAAAGTCATGTCTGTCCATTCCTTCAGGGCCCAGTTGGGGCACCCCTTTTCCTTTTAAAACTTGCACCTCACTTGACATCACCTCTCTCCTCTGCAACCTCCTCCTTCTCCTCCTTTCCCTGTCTGACTGCTGCAAGACCTTGTATTCAGTCCCTACTCTGCTAAAGCTTCAGCAAAGTTACAAAATGTGGCAAAGACAAGCTTAGGGGAGATTCTGACACTGGTAAGACATGCAAGCCTGAGTTGCATGGATGACTAAATTTTGTAGCAACAAACTACTGACTATTGCTGTAGTCTTCAGTTCTAACACTAATTTCACTACAAACAAATTGCTGCTTTTTCTATAGAATAGATTCCTTCTCTAGGTACTCTGGTGGCTTGCTGAGCTGTATGTACCATTTTTCATTAACAGACACTAAATAGAACCAAAAGAGATGTATATTCCTTCTCTTCTAATGTGGATGTAATTTTACATTTCTTCTTTGGTACATCTTACTTTTTTACCAGGATTGTAACTACAGTGAAGGCAGGAAAGTTTAAGTCAAATGAGATTTGTGGTCTATGAATCTCTGGACTGCTTCATCAAGTGTTTGGTTTACCTCAAGATATTACCTCTTTCTTCTTCCCTTCTCACTCCAATAGTTGGGGTATTTTTATGGTGTACAATTGTCATGGGAAGCTGGCCTCAGAAACAAGAAGTATATCCAGGACCACTCACGTGCAGTAATGACAGAACTGAACTGTATTCTCTACTCTTTAAGAAATGTAAAGGTTTAGTACAGGGATGCTGTATTTGTGGAATTAAAACCATTAATGCCTGTTGAAGTTATCCCCCTTACTGGAGCTTTTTTTTTTTTGGTTGACTTTGTGCAGCACTCTTAGAGAAGCTTCTGTAACTTGCATCTCCGTTGGATTTTGTACTTGATGCAGCATTTACCAGCATTTCTGAGGAAATTTCTAGGCAAACTGAACTGCAAATTTCCTTTAATTGTGACTCTGGCATACACTAAGAAACCACCTACTTTAGAGAAGTAGTGGGAACGCACAAACCCTCTTACGATTTAAATGTGAACAGACTATGTATCTTTGCCATGTTAGCTCAATAATCCAAACTTCCCTCGGGCAAGTTGCCTGTGTGTCTAAACAGCACACATCTGTTCTTTTCCACCACTTGTTTACATGTTCTTCCTCTCTGTGTGCCTGCTCCATCTTCATTTTAAAGACATTCCTTAATGCTTTGTTTATCTCCCATGTACATTTCACAACTGCATGCTGTAACAGTAGTATGTGTTGAGTGCTGGTTTTATATGATTTATGATCCAGTGTTTGTTTTTTAATGCATTAGTGTGTATGCATAATAACTCCATGAAGTCATTCAAGGTTAAAATCAAGCTTTCTGGCTTCAGGCTGACTGGGCAGCATCGCGAAAAACCACATTGCATGGTAATGTACCTAATGAATCTACAGCAGTACATATTGTAATACAGAGTAGGGGATTTGGGAAAGGAGAGAAAAATCTAATTAAAATTAGCAATTTAGTAGTGTCACCCAAAACATTAATACATTCTTTTACTAGGCATAATAAGAAGAAAAATGCACACTGAATTAAGAAGAAACATAAATGTTTTTTTAAATAATGACATCCTCAGTTTCTGTTCTCAGGTATTAAAGAGTCTGATTTTCAGAAATGCTGAGTAAATATTTGTTCAGTAGCACTGGAAAAATAATGCTGCATAGGTGGGAGGGAACTTCTATAAAGTCCACCATTTTTGCAATGGTAGTACAATGTTGTACAAATATCAGGAGGATGAAGATGCTTATTTTACCCTAGGGCCGGAGTAAAACATTGCTGCAGTTTGAAAATTGTTTTTAGAGCAGCATAGTTCTGAGAAGTATCTTACAAACCTTTTAGCTTAACATTATTTTGTGTTTTCTTTTTACTGTTTAAAGTGTTCTACAATTAATAAACCAGAGAGCCTGAAGTGGGTTGTTTGTTCCTCTACTGAAATGACAATTGGTGCTACCAAAACAAAGCACTCAGCACAGGACTTGTTTACATGTTTAGTCTTCTTGCTTATCATATTTGAGTGCTGATCAGTGCTGCCTCAGTCTCTTTTTCCAGAGCCTCTGGTTGCCAGCCTGGAGTAGAGCCTGCAGTGTGGGCTTTTTGAAATGCTTAACAATAAAAGTAAAATTCACAGAGAAATATTTTCCCCTTTTTATGTAGAAATTTCAACAAGCATATGAAAAAGTCTATGACATTAGGAATGGGCACATCTGACATTTCATTGCTGTAAAATGTGCCCACTGACTAACAATGCATCATTCAGAAAAGAAACCAAGTATTTTCAAGGTAGAAGCATAAGCAAAAGCAAAAATATTCTTGTACATAAATTAGTATTACTGTAGGAAAAAAGATTTCTGCTGATTGATCTGTTGGAATTACAAAACCCTACAACTGGCAGTAAGTGTGGAATTAAAAATCAAACACTGAGGAACTCATTGAGATAATGATTCTGCTCCTAGGCTTTTTTCTTTTTGGGGAGGGGGAAAAGTAACTTAGCAATGCAAGTCTCTTCTATTTTTGATGGCTATAAAAAAATGCAAAAATATTTTTTTAGATGTGTATAAACACTATTGCATAATGCCACGTTGGTCTCTGATCCTTGTGAACGCAATTATTTCCTTTGGACAAAACCCTCTCTTCATTAGCACTGAATGGTATTTGTCAGTCTTCTTCCTGTTTAGATAATTTGTTCAGTGTTGATATATTTAAAAACATTCAATTGGTTGGAATAGTATCTGCGGCTTTCCATCAAAGGAGTGATGGCAGTGGCTGTGGGTCTAAATCTCAAAGCACCACTCTGTAGACTTCCTAAGTGATTAGTACAGAGTATTATCGCTCTCCACCATCTGGCTATCTAATATAGAAGCGATATTAAAGGAATCAGAAGACCTATACAGGCTTTGTCACTTTGGACGTACAGAATGTCACAGCAAAGATGTGGAAGCTACGTCTAAAACAACAAGAGATATGCTTAAACATAAAAGAATTCTTTCTATTTGCGGGGAAGACGTATGCCTGTCCTCCCTAATTTTAATTACTTGCAAGTATATAAAGCCATACACATGTATACTGAGATAATGCAGCTTAGCACATATACACAGGCTACATGTTTAGCATTCTAGGAGTAAAACCAGTTTAAATGAAGAGTCTCATTTTGGTTTTGATGTCACTACAATTAATTGATGTTTCTGAGTCTTTGATTCATCTCTGCTTTAGAGGTTTTGAAGTTAAATGCTTTGGGTAAGGCGGAATTAAAGAATCATCAGAAATTTCTGTGCTAAAGCCTCACAATCCAATACATAAAAACTCTTGTAATTCAGTGTACTGTATATCTTTGTGTATAAAAATATCCCTTTATAAGGAAGAACAAAAGATACGCTTCTCCACTCCAGGAACATTACATGGAATAAAGAGCCTCTGAAAACCTCCGAAGCACAGAATGCAAGCTTGTGCTGCCAGACAAAAGTGAAAGCCTATCCTGTTTTCTCTCTCCCTGATGTAGTTGCTGTGTCAGATGAGGGCATCAGGGCAGATTCAAAAGTCAGAATGAAGAAAAGAGAAACAGTGCAGAGAGAAGTGTGGTAAATTCAGTCCTATGAACACCTAGGTTTTCCCTGTGCAAGCCCAGGTTTAGGCTTTTTAATTTGTTTGTTTTACAGAAGTGCAGATAAAGGCGGTAATTAAAAATGGGTTATCAGATTCCACTCATTTGTAGGTGTTGTGCTCCGGGGTATTGTAAGCCCTGTATCCGGCAAAGAGGAAAGAAGAAAAAAAGGGAGGTCTTTTCTCCTGTTTCCTTCAAGCTGTTTAGGAAGTTATTTCTTTACTTCTTTTTAAATGATTTTATTTTTATCTCACAATGAAAATCAGTTTCTTTGACTTGCCAGAGAATCCTGAGCTAGTGGGCTTTCTACTCATGTCACAAAAGTGCTGTAGCTGCTTACAAAGAAACAACATTTGGCTGAGCAGCACAACTAATAGGGTCTGGTTTGGTAAAGATTTATGTCTTTTGGTCCTGAAATCTGCTTCCCCACTGCAGTGATTGCAGGTCCTCCTCCGTGGCACCTGCCTCAGACAAAAGACAATATGAACTACAGCTGACCTGGAGGAAGAACAGTAGCAAAGCTGAGAACCTTTCCCTCTACTAAAGAATTATTTTCCTTTCTCTTCTTGCTAACTGTAAGGTTTTTTTACAAAGCTTGTAAGGCATTAATTTATGTCTTTAAGATGACTATCCTCTTGCACATATGGCTGAAATTGGTTACTGACTTCAAATGATAAAGGGCAATGGCTGACAGCAGTCGCATGTGCCTAAGGAAACTAGGCTATCAAATCACTTCTAATATCTGGTTTTATATTTTATATTCTCTGTACTTTTGGCCATAGTTCTTTGACCTTTGGTTATGTTCTTCGTGATATCCAAGGAGCGTAGTGAGTAAGAAAACCCAACGAACACCATCTTCTTATCCAAAATTTCACTTCTCATTCTTCTCTATTTATCATGAAAAGAACACAGCATCTTTTCCCTTTGGGTACAATCTACTTATTATACACATGAAGGCTATGGAACTGTATAGCACTGCTTTTGGCAGCTGGGCCAGCTCAAGTCAAGTTGATGAGCTCTGTTTACTGCTCCCAGTCTGATCAAATCTACATTGTACTCTGCATCCACAAAGAAGTTGTGTGGACAGAGCTGTCTCTGGACTTTAGGATAAGGTGGCTTGTTAAAATGACACACATTAAAAAACCCACATAATTAATTTTTTAAGATATTGTTAATCCAAATTATTTCAATGTTTTCATTCTCATTTCTTCTGCTTCAGTAGTGCAGGGGCAAATATGCACTGCTGCAGTGGGGAAAGGAGCTGGGAGATGAGTCTTAAAGCAGATCTGCTACCAAAGTGGAATAATTTTGGGTTATTCCCGAAGTGTGAAATTCTGTTCTGACTGAAGATACAGAAAGTTTGTCTTTTACTGCAGGGTAGATAGAATTCCATCTTGGGCAGCCACAGCACAAGGGCACGAATCCAGGCCCTACTGACATCAGGAGTAAAATATCCCATGAATTCAACGTTGTGGCACTGAATAAACTCCAATAGTTGCAACTCTGTTCTATGAGAGTTGTAAAATCTGTGAAATGTTATCTGTCAGTTGAATCTCCCCTGCCATTACAAATTCCAATCATAACTATGGGAAAGGAATTATTAGAGGACCAAAAGATAAAATTAAAACTGCTTCATACTTAACTGTCCCAATCTTTTCAGAAATTATTTAGGATACAAATAACTTTCAATTCTACTGTGCCTACATTTGCATGCATAGTTTAGGCAAATATTTTATGAGACGATTTCAAATTTTATGGTGTGACTTTTTTTTACAATCCGGTGTCAATTAGTACAGACTGTGACCCATTTTCCATAAAACTGGCACTAACAAGGCAGACAGGGGCACACAGTTTGGCAGTACTAAAGACACAAGTTTCACATACCTAAAAATAATCAGGTGCTGGCAGAATATATAAGGAGAGAGAAGAATTGTCAGCCTCTGTGCAGGGTTCAGCCTGTTCCTAATAACCTTCCATGTCTGTTTGTAATGTGCAGGACCTGCTCATGAAGTCCTAATTCTGGCAAAGATTCCTTTCCCCCGAGTAAGGAGCATAGAGCAACTCACACAGTGAGCACTCAATAACAAGGCCTATGAAAACTAGCACAAGGTAGTCTTTGGTTAGGAAATATACATTTTCCAAACAACTTAGATACCTTTTTTTTCAGTTTACACCCAGAAGTATCAATGTAGTCAAGACATTCTAATAAGCTAACTCAGTTAAATGTTTTTATTCTCAACTTTAACTCATTGTTAGGCATGTACAGTCTATGAGTGAAAGCAGGAACACAACAGTGACAGTGTTTTTTCTGATCTTAAGAGGACAGTATTTTTGGCAGAAATTTCCTTGGTATTCCAAAAGCTACTGTCTCCTTGCAGTGTGCTAGTGGTCTTGTAGTAACTGTAAAATCTCTATACAGTATAATCACAGTAAGCATATACCCTTTTGTCTGCAAAGGACTTATTAAATATTCTATTGTTCTCATTGTAGAGAGGCAATATACAGAGACTAGACTATACTGGACTATTCCTTCTAGTACAGCTTTTATTACAGCTTTACATCCTGGATTTCTACCAACATAGATCTCATCTCATGAATTAAACTGGACCATTTTCAACAGTGATGGATGCAATGAATCACTCAGAAATCAACTTTATGAAATATACCTGAGGGACAGTAAACTTTTCAAGTAATAATACTTTAAAAGATTCAGGACTAAGTATTTACAAGAATACATGTCTTTTATCACATATGATTTACTGGAATTCTTATGGTTTTTTTCTGAAATTATCTACTAGTGATTTAAAATGAGATTTTAAACTGAAGGTTTACAAAGGGTACCAGCTCTTTTGTCAAGGCTTTATACTTATCACACAAACAAGAAGTTACCTTGTCCAGTTTTCATTAGAGATATTTTTGTGGTGGTGATTTCTTTAGTTGTAAAGCAGAGAAGCTCCATCTGAGATAGACAGGCTGGTGTATACACCAGGGAGCCATATGACAAGCATTAAACGGCTTAGAAGATTGTCTTAGTGCATTATTAGTTCAGCAGTTGTAAGGATTATTGCTGTTGTTGTTTGGGATTTTTTTTTCTGGCAATATCATAGTAAACAACAGTCTAAAGGAGAACAACAAAGTAGTTTTCCTGGTGCTAACAGCGGTATTTTTCCAAACAGAAGACGGAGTGCAGGAAAAAAACACAGATTCCATGTCTGCACAGTACTAACACAGCATTGCCACAGATATCAGAGCTGCTTCTGAATGAGTTAAATTCATACTGGGAGCAGAACAAATTAATTAGAGCAGTATTCTCTTTGGGCTGTTTGCTTGGCTAAGAAGCCCAGGATATTCATCCAGATGTACAGCCACAGCAAACACAGCCATGCAGGTCCCAGTACCCACGGCCTGTTGTTTAGATCTGGACTCTGCTTCTCTTGAGCTATGCAGGCACAAGTAATAGCTCCTGTTTAAGTTACAAAGCTTTCAGAGAAAGAAATCAACTTTCTCAGTATTAAACACAAGATAATTAAGGTAGGCATTAACCATAAAGAATAAAAGTCAAGACATCTAAATTGTGTGCTAAAACACAGAAGCTGAGGAGGAATTTAAGATAGGTTACATTGCAAAAGTTGAAATTGTAGAAAAAATTATCTTTCCAAAGACTTTCTAAATTACTGTCCAGGGGAATTAAGTTGCATTTTTCAAGGCCACAAAAAAAGAAAAAAATCCTCCCATACCTGAGACATAAGGTGAGGATCTGGACAAGAATTTCAATAGTAAGCATTACACTTTACATTGACAAGATTGTATCTTAGGTAAAAAGTTAACTTCTGCCTAACACAGACAGATTGAGAGAAGAGCTTTGAGAGGTTTGAGACAAACATAATGCTTATGTGATAAGTGCCATAGGCAGGAGCTGTGCCTCCTGGTGACTGAAGGAATATGGAGAGTGAGGACGAGGAGAAACCATGTTTAATGATGTTGCACATGGGCTGAAAGCCAGACATCCACAAGCAGATGGTCAAAGTCAGGCTGAGACCTTAATTTGAAAAATAAGAAGGAGAGAAAAACCTGAGATTGAATTTGATAAAGCTTATGTTAATTAGATGGAAGACAGTAAGAAATTAAAGGTATACACAAAGGGGTCAAGCAATAAAACAAATCCTCCAAAGGCAAAACGTGGGATAATCATGAGTCAGTGTTATCATAAAAATCAAGTGAGACAAGATTTCAATAGCAGAAATTTGACCCTGATTTGAAAGATGTCAACTAACACAAAGAACAATTATAGGCCTTGGGTCATTTGAGACTTGAGTGAAAAGAGATTCAACTGTAAGGCAGACAATGGACTGTAGAACATGCAATTTCAGAAGAGCTTAGACAGCAAATGTAAACAGAATATTGACTGAGGCTGAAGCTGAATGGGTAGGACATAACATCTACAAAAGCAAGTACATACAGAGTTATTTTCAAAGGCACAAAGGCCCCTTAGGTTGCCAGATCCCATGAGAAGTCAGGGAACTCTACCTAATCTCACTCCCTTGCTCTGAAATCTCCCTAATTATCATTCTAATTACATGGATATGACAAGTCAACTGTCATTAGTGGTACTTCCCATGAGTCTCTGGAGTCCTGCAAATATATAATTGGTAAAGCCTGCTGTAGACCCACACACAGATTTGACACAAGGTGCAGCTCAACATATCCTTCAGCAATTCAGTTTGCTTTTTTCCCCCTTGTTTTTCTGCTGGTCCTTCTCCTTGTCAATTAAGGGAACAGGTCCTTGCCATACTACATCACTTCAGGAAAGCATTTGTTCTTTCATTGAATGTACCTCAAGTGAGGGATCCTATTATTGCCTTCCCAACTGTCACAAAAGCATAAAACAACCTTTTTCTGGGTATGGTTTCACTCTTTTTGAAAGTCTCCATGCACCTTATCTGTCTTAGAGAGCTACATTGTGAGGAAGGTTATTCTTAGGATTGTAGACACCATTTTCCCAAGACACAGCAGAAACACACCTACATGTCCCATAGTATTATTTATCTATTATTTTCAATTTGCCTGTTATTTTCAATTGTGATGCCTATACGTTTGCTCAAAGTCACGATGATGTTTTCAGGAATCAGTGAAAATTAGAAAGAAAGAGCAGTTATATCACCCTGTCATGATATGTTACATGGGGAGTTACAGCATTTGGTCAAAACTCAATGCAAGTATATCTCGTACTGAATATTTTGAACTGAGTATGAGTTATGTGTCAAAAAAATTCACTGATCCCCTGGATGCCCACCAAAACCAGAGTTTTTGGTAGAGTACATTTTAATGTGTGCCTGAGCTCCTCCCTTTCAGTGTTTCAAAGCATGTGTAAGCTTTCATGACTTAAGCTGTAGACTGATTCTCTTAAATATAAGGAAGACCGGCTCTCTTAAAATGAAAACCATCCAGAAAGTGAATAAAAATAACACCAAATAACACCATTTGCTTTCTTCCCTACATGGGTACAAGTTCTTGTGGTAAGACCAAATAACTGTTTTGATCAGACCAAATAAACCACAGTTCTTCTGGAGCCCTGGGGAGATGTTTTCCCCCTCCATCTCCTCACTTTATACTAGCTATATTAAACAGCTGTTAGTCCACTATCACAGATACATGGTAATAGTCACATGTTGGCTTATGGAGACAGACTGGATGCCTGACAAAACGACCCAAACATGGTTCTTTCAATAGGGCCGTTTAAAACATGGTTCTAACCTGGACCAAAAGTTAGATGTACTACTGGAAGCACAAATGTTTTCCTCCCTTTCAGTTATTGCAGCTCATCTAGTGCCAGAATATGAATAAGAATTGAAAGTGGCTCAACAAAAATCTGCAGTATTGATTATGAACTGTATGATATAATCTATTAAAGACATAGCAGTGTGCTAAGCTGGAGAATTAAAACGTGTTTCCCCATTAGTCAGAATGTGTTTTTCTTTCATTGTATTTGGTTTTTCTCATGCTTTGTCATACCAGAATGTGGGCACGAGTTAATGTCTTTGATCTAGCTTAAGATTGTAAATAAGGGAGTTTTGAACTGGTTCATCCTTGTGATTTTATAAATTAAAACCTTGAGCCTCAAGAAGAGGATCAGGAAACTCCACCATGAGCAAAGGGGTGGCAAATAGCCTCGGAGCCATACATACAGATGGACCCAATAACTCTTAAGAGATTTCAGTGACAGAAATTGGATGCCACATCACATTGCTCCAAGTGTGAGTGGCAGCTAAACCAATGTTAGAATTGAGTTCTCTCATTTCTGTTGAGGTCAGGGGCATTTTTCTTCTTCAAACAATAAGTTACTGTTTCCCTGAATATCTCGTAGGAAAGGTATTTTGCGCATCACTGGTTTTTTGTTTTAGACTTTAGGTTAAACATAAATAGACATCTTAAGAGACTGCTGATGTGAGAGGTGGGTGGGATTTTTTTCATGGTTACACCCAGCAACACCAGGGGTAAATCAATTTCAAAATTCATCTGAAACATAAAACAACACTGCTTAATTATTTCTTCCTAGGTAGGCTCTAACTTGGCAGGATCACAAAACCTACACTGCGTGAAGTTTTCTGAGCACTCGAGCTTTGCAATGCTAGCCACAGCCAACAGCAGGTTCTTCCATCATGATGAGGGTTTGTATAACAATCAAGAAAGGCTGTTTTGACTCAAGTGTTTCCAGTTAGACAGCGGATGTTGAATTTAATTGTCTGGACTTCAAAAGGCTTTGCCAGAGCAAGTATTGGGCTAAAACACAATATTTTTCCCTGTAATTCTAAACCAGGTGATAACAAAATTCGGGCCTTGATCCATTCCATCCAACTTCAGCCTTCTAACCACCATGCAGATTAGAGTTGTGTCTAAGCAAAACACAATCCTGGTTGTTCATGGAGGGAGTAGAGCATCTCTAGAACAACTATTTACTCATTACACGAATTACAGTTCACATAAGTCTCTGTCATTATTGACTGGTGAAGAGTCCCAAAGCACGTACATGCACACCTTAGGCTAAATGAACAACTCTCAGAAGCTCTGGTAGTGCTTGTGAACTAATGTCTGGGCTCCTCTTAGGAGGAACAGCAGGTGCACACCAGAAATGCATGAAGAGAGAATGATGAGCTGAACTTCAGGAAGAATTCTAACGTGTTCTGGCAATAAGGAATGTAGATTTGTTATTTCTTAATTGGACAATGGGCTGTGCAAACGTGCAGGAAAGATACTGCCTCTTTTCCACAGACATCCTAACTTGACAGAAAATCCATGGATAAGAGAAGGAAAGAGATACAAGGCCACACACAAAGCCTGCATAGCAGTGACAAACGCAGTGTGTTCGTGCAATACCTGAAGCTTGAGAAGGTAGGAAGCCAGAGCTAAAAAATAATCTTGTGGCTGAAGGGAGAGACAGAGGAACAAGAACAGAGAGGAGAGCAAGAAACAGAACAGACTGGCAGCGTAAAATCAAGATTTTTCAGTTTATTAAGTAAGTACGTATTTCCCCCACCCACATCTGGAATAATATGAATTCTGGATTCAAAACTGCATTCTTTACTTGCTTAAGACTCCCAGTAAAGTGTGTTTTGCTCAAGGAATGCAGGATCTAGTTAGTGTCTTAGCTGCATGACTTCTGCATGTAGTTGGCCATATTCACTCAAACTGTTTAACTGCAGGCAGGGTCTTCTCTTACTTAAACGCTTTCCATCCACTTTTCCCCTGCACATGCTTTTTTAAAACCTCTTTTTCGGTCAGGAAAAAAAGAACAGCTCCAGGAAACTGGACATTCCAGATCAAACCTAACTTGATCTCTAGAGCTAAAAAGTGAAGTGGGTTTAGTAAAGTTCCAAAAAGTGAAATCTGCTTTTATTTCAGTGTACGGTCTCTCATATTGCAGGTGTGTGAAGGTTTCTTATGAAACTGAATGTTGTCTTCACCTTGCAGACTGGCATACTTAATGGTCTCCAGGACAGGCAACTTTTTGCTTAAATCCCCATTATACTTGTCAAAAATCAGAGAAACAAGATTGTGGCAATCAAAATCACTTAGTTATTTTCCTTTTTATAGTTTTGTTTGTGTGTATATAAATATTTAGTAAAAAGAAAGCTATCTACTCACATTACAAAATATGAACTACTAGAGCTATTCCATTATATTATTTGTATTTTAATTACCTTATATTTTGGAAAATGCAGTGATGTAAATCACAGTGATGGAATTTGTACTTCTGAGACAAAACTAAAGAAATTAGTATCTTCTTTCAACCTGACAATAGGGCAACTTAGGGAAGACTTATTTTGTTGACTAGAAAAGGATGATATAACTCTGCTGCAGCATGAGGATTTACCTACGTGATTTCTGGTGGATTTTCTGTGTTGAAAAGTGAACGGAAGATTAGATCAGGAAAAGCATAGATTGGGAAAGCATGTTCTATGTCTGCTGCTTGAAGTATTTAAGAAGAAATATTAAAACTAGCCAGCAAGACACAATTTGCAAGGCGAATGGGTAAAGCAATAAATTAGCTTTAATAAATGCTATGTTCAGGGAGCAAATACTTTAGGAGTTCAGGCTAGAAACTACACCTAGCAATAACACCCAAGTTGGTAAAATATGTCATAGACCATTAAATTAGTGCAGATGTGCATCCAGCAATTTTTGCCAAAACCCATCAGATGCTAGATGCAAGGTTTTACAATTGTCTTTGACGAATCTCATGTAGCAAGCATCTGCTGTTTCACTTTTTCAGCCTATTGGGGTCCCCCTAAATGCCAGGCAATCTCTGCCATCATGCTCTCCTGCACCTGCTTTCCCATTATCTACCACTACCTCTCTGTCAGCACCAGCTTTTAGCTCTTCCAGCTCTCCTCCAGCTATAGGTCTGATGGGACTGCTTCTCCGTCCTTCAACAACCTAGTTTAAAGCCATCCTTATGAGAGTGGCAAGCCAGTTGGCAAAGACATTCTTGCCCCATTTTCTTAGGTGAATTCTTTCTCCGCCCAACTGATGTCATTCCTCAAAAATCCTGGAGGAACCTGGAAGTGTCTGAAATGCTACACTGACACTAACAGATTTGTTTGCCTATGCCCATGTCCCTCCCAACAGGTCGCTATCCAGAGTGTAGCAAGGGAAGAACTGCTGCTCTTGGTAAGCACTTAATTTTTCAGCTGCTTTCTGCTGTTCTGTTCCCTCCTCCTGAAATGTAAATGAACTGCCTGTGATCAACAGATCGTGCAAATATCCATTTATATTATGTTTTCATGTCAGATGTCAGTCAAATGCAGTTTCTATTCATTAACTACATCTTCATGCATTTCTTCCTTTTATACCAGTTATGGTAGAGACTCCAGACTACTTGCTTTTCGACCTTTGCATTAAATTACCTTATCTTAGGCACTCCTCTACTTCTCTAGTAGTACTGCAGCTCAAAATTTTCTTTGTTTCTCTGTCAAATCTCTTATTACTATCAGGTCACGGTCTGTTATTCTTCTTCGCTTGTCAGAAAACAAGATGCTGCATCAGCAGCGACAGTAATGAAGACTTGTTTTGTATCAGTTATGTCCTCCCTTCTTATCACAATAACCCAAGCTTCCCCTACAGCTTCCATGCCCTCTCATTACAATACCTTCAACTCCCTCCCATGTCCTACACAATATCCCAATGTCTCCTCTAGGCTCCCTGCAACACATCTCGTTCCTGCCTTTTTACTACCCAACTTCCCTCAGTGAGTCATGTCCCAAATACTCATAGCTCATAGTTCCCCCTTGCTTGACTAAGATAAGACATAATGTGTATTGATAGTATGTGCTGTGACCTACAGTGTAATACTGGCCAATACTCATGGACAGCCACTCTTGGAAAAACAGACTCACAGCACTGTTTCTTCTTTCCCTCATTTGGGAGTGAAGTGGATCTTTCTTTTCTCCCAAACCACCCACTTTCAGGAAAGGTGTGGGAATAGCGTACCTCTGAATCCTGTAACATTCAACAGAATTTTCCTGAAATTAGTGGGTGGATTAAGAGAAGGAAAGGTAGGTGAGAGGCTAACAGGCATTGGCAGTGCAGTTGTGTAAGCAAATACAACCACAGAGCTGACCCTGCTTCCTCTTTCTGCCAGCGTCATTCAGCTGTCATAATGTGATTTTTTTTTTCCTTTGAAGGGACAACTGTACTGCTGAGAGGTTAATCAGAAACTTTCTTTAATAAAGGCAAGGCCACAGAAAATTGATAAAGCGCTGGCTTTAGCCCAAACCTAAGTAGTAATGAAAAGCAGTTTCTGCCAGGCACCAGGTCAGTGACCTCTGTGAAACTTGTGCAGTATTTGGGCTGGCAGAAAAATCACAACTTGTTACTTCATCTTTCTAATCCTCAATCAAACATTTCACTCCAACACCACTTCTGTGACTTGTAGGGACAATTCATGGGAACTGCTACCAGCTCTATACAAGGTACTTTTCATTTCTCACTTCCTCTCATCCTGGAGGTAGTATATTCAGGCAGGTCATGTGACCAAAGAATATATCTACAAGCATAATTTTAATGCCAGGCTAGTGGGTGCTGGTTACAGACAATTTTAGCTCCATAAAAATGCATTGCATTTTCTTTGTTAAGAGCACTGTTAAATGCTATCTTAATTTAAACATCGCACTGGACTCCCATGTCAATTTTACAAACGGAAGTGTTCTTTTCTAAAGTTTTCTCGCTGAAGATTTCTGCAAAAAAAACTTAGTGAATTGATTTGGAGCAGTTTCAGATTCAAATTTCTTTTAAAACTTATATTTATAAAAAGACAATTCCAAAAATATTTTCTTCCAGTATTTGATCTACAATTAGAATCAAAGTTTTATGGAAGTACTCTACTTGACAATGGAAATGGGCTAGGAAGATGTGACCACTTATGCATTTAGTCTCCTAATGACAGCTGATATTCAAATGAAATGTGAATAAAAACTGCCAGCAGCCTCATCCTACAGCTTTTCTTGGATCCTACAGAACTTGGACTTCTGCATCATATCCAGCCTTTGGCCTCAACAGAACTATGCAAATCAAATAAAAATTCTGTGTGAATGGCAAACACAGCTCAAAATGGTTTAAAACAATGGTAAAAGGAGGAGTCAAATAAAGGAACTGGCCTCATTTTTCACTCTTCTTTCAACCAGCTTCTAACCTCCAGCAGCCATTCTGTTTCCTCCAACCATCCTATTTTATTAATTTGCTTTCGCCATCTATGGAGAACCAGGCATAAGCATTTTTTGTCTCAAACATTATGACTGTTACAATGGGAAAGGTGTGACCTAAAGATGTAGGGGTGGAGCAGAACTGTTCTGACCCAATCTCCTGTTTCACCTTGACTCTTGTGCTCAGTGTCCCTGTCCCCACTCACCTCCTGTCACAGGGCTCCAAGGGCTGGCTGTGCAAGGCAAAGCATCTGGTTTACGTAAGAGGTTTGCATCAGTTTATCTACAAAAGAGAGTCAGGCTCTCTCACACTCTTTTGCCTCTCTTTCACTTTCTTTCTCGGGATCCCAGCTCCAAACCTTCCAACACACCAGGACCAATGCAGGATCTGAGGTTTGGTGATATTCTTTGTACTCTCTCTCCCTTTTCTTTCTTTCTTTCTTTCTCTTCCCCCCTTGCTTTGCCTGGGCAAAACACGGCTGTCATATTCTACCTCCCATACTGAATTTTGTTGTGGGTGTAGGGAGCTTGTGGAAGTGAGCTGTGGCTTCTGGGCCAGCACCTTTGATTTGCAAGTTGAGAACGTCCTGAAGTGTATAGTATAAAATTAAGGACTTGCTAGCCAGCATGCTTTTGGAAATGTATTTTAAGAATTTAATGGCTTGTTAGCTAACAACTCGAGGCTCAACAGCAGGCTGGTTGCTAAAGTTGTAAATGTAAGGGTTCAGCCTGATGAGAATTTACAACTAACATCACCCCTCTACTAATGAGTCGTGACACCACCTCTACTGTATTTAAAAATGAAAGTAGAAATCTTAATGTGCATACATACCACCTGTTCCCTCAGATCTGGTTTACATGGATAAGCCAGTCAGCAAAAGCACCAGGTGGCATTTTGCTTGGCTTCTCCCACCAAACGCCCTGACCAGGATTTGGCTCCTGAGAGGCACCAAGTCTTTATTTAAGCAGGAAAGAACCATCTCCCTTTCCTTCCCTCAGACAAGGAGCCTCTCCCTTACACAGCTTTTTTTATCTGTTTCTCCACTGGTTCCAGCCACTTTTATAATCCTGTGTGGATACCTTTACATCCTTCTTTCGTTGCCAATCAGTTTTAAGCTCTATTCGGTAACTTCAGGGAAACTCAGAATTTCTATTCTCTATGTAATTTATCACCCCTGAGGCCGTTCCCAACACGAGATTGTACAGCCAGAGCAGAGCCCTTAGTGCCAGCGGTCAGAGTGCCCGGGGCTGCGTAAAGCAGGGCACATTCAGCGCAAGCCTGTCCATTCTCCGCTGCTAAATTACTGTCAATTATCGCTTTGCCGCTCTAAGCTACAGCCGCTTATTTCGAGGGACGCCACTCCCGCTGGCTGCAGCCCCCACCGGGGCGAGCGCTGAGGCACCCACTTCTCGTGGAGACACCGAGGGAAAGCTGCGCCCGAATCGCGGATCCCCGCTCGCAGGCCGCGCCGCCGCAGTGAGGGCCGGCCCCGCCGCACGCCGCCGCCGCGGAGCCACGCTGGGGCAGCGGGGGGCAGGGCCGTGCGGCCGCCCCATCGCCGCCGCGGAGCGTGCCGGGACCTGTAGTTCCACGGCCGCACGGCCCCGTTCCCCCGCTGCTTCCCCGAGGGGCGCGGCGGCTCCGCCAGATCCGCTCCGGCCCCGCGGCTTCCTAGCGAGCAGCGCTGCGCGCCCCGGCCGGGCATGCGGCCGCTGCTGCGGCGGCTCCTCCCCGCGCTGTGCTCGGCGGCGGCCCGAGCCCTGCTCGCCCGGCGGGCCGTGCCCATGGCGCTGCGGCCGGCGGAGGCAGCGGAGCGGGCGGGGGGCGATGCACGGAGCGCGGCCGGCGCGGCCCCGGAGCACGGGGAGAGGCGGCGGGGGGCGGGGCGG
>VWZP01002982.1:0-53374 GCA_013396995.1 Dicaeum eximium | reverse complement strand
ACAATTTTTCCACAATAAGCATCATCATTTATTATTATTATTATTATTATTATTATTATTATTATTATTATTATTATTATTATTATTATTATTATTATTATTCGCTCCTTAGCTATGTTAACTATAGTGCCAGCACTGGAGGTTCAAAATGCGTCGACACTAAGACCATCTACTTCTACAGCAGCTCTCAGTTAAACTGTCTCTAAAGGATACATTTGTTATTTAAAATACGAATAGAAAGCAGCAGGTGAAAGCTCAGCAAGAGTCAAGGAGCCCCAACCCTCTTGCCGTCAGGCAGATGGTGGGGAATGGAAAAAGGTCCCTGCTCAGAGGGGGGGAAGAATCCCCTCCTGGCATCCCTCGCCTCCCCAGGTGCCCTTACGGAATAGGTAGGGGGCCCTGGATCTTGAGGGTCGGGAAGACAACAGTGGAGAAGGTTTATCTGGAGGGTCTTTCAGACCAATGCAGTTGACCCGGTGGATCACAAATACACGTGTTAAGAAAAAAAGAAGGGTAGCTGTAGTGGGTGACTTGCTTCTGAGGGGAACTGTGAGCTCTGTATGGTTGGACCCATTCCACAGGAAAGTCTGATGACTTCCTGTAGCCCAGTAAGGGATATTACCAAGAGACTCCCTGAGCTAGTTCTGCCCACTGGTTACTGCCCACTGCTGGCTGTCCAGGTTGACAGTGAAGCTTGATGAGAGAAGTACCAGGGTAATCAAACAGGACTTCAAGGCACTGGGTTGTCTTACTCAAGGGACCAGAGCACAGGTGATGTTTTCCTCAATTCCTTTGGTATCAGGGATGAATGGCAGAAGGAACAGGAAACCCCATGTGATCAAAAAGTGGCTTAACGATGGTGCCATTGGTGGAATTTGTTTTTTTTTTTTTCATCGTAGGGAGATTATGCGGCACCAGGCCTGCAGATGGTGTTCACGTGTCTAACAGGGGCAAAAGTATCTAGACAGTGAGTTGGCAGGGCTGATTGAGAAGGTTTGAAGGGGGAAGGGGATGAGACCAAGCTCACTAGGGACGAGCATAGGGGCTGCATGCCACAGTTAGGGGTGAAGTCGGTAGCCCAGCTGAGGGCATCTACAGCAGTGCACGCAATATGGGTAACAAACAGGAGGAACTGGAGGCCATCCTGCAGCAGGAAAGCCGTGACATACGGCTGTATGGATGTGAAAGCCATCAGGGAAATGAGGTGGGGTGACTGTCAGGACTGGAGTGCTGCAGCGGGTGGCTACAAGCTCTTCAGAGGAGACAGGCAAGGAAGAAGAGGCAGTGGGTTGTCAGGAAGTGCTATGACTGCACAGAGCTTGAGGATAGGGGTGATAAGTGAGTGCCTAGGAGTGAGAATCAGAGCGAAGACTGAAGATATCCTGGTGGGAGTCTATTACAGACCATTCAACCAGGATGAAGAGGCAGATGGAGTATCCTGTAGGCAGCTGGCTGATGTTTTACGATCACTAGACCTCGTTCTTGTGGGAGGTTTAACCTGCCAGTGTCTGCTGGAAACCAGCACAGTGGAAAGGAGGCAGTCCAGGAGGTTTCTGACACAGCTGGTGAGGGAGCCTAGAGGGGCAGTGTCCTGCTAGGCCTGCTCTTTATGAACAGAGAAGGGCTGCTGGGAGATGTGGTGGTCAGAGGCTGCTTTGGGCACAGCGACCACAATGCGATAAGAATTTTCAGTACTTGCTGAAGTAAGGAGGGACATCAACAAAACCTCTACCTTGAGCTTTCAGAGGACAGACTTTGGCTTATTCAGGACTCTGATTTAGAGACTCTGTTTGGAAGCAGCTCTTAAAAACAAAGGGACCCAGGAAGGCTGGACATAGTTTAAGAAAGAAATCCTGAAGGCACAGGAGCAGGCAGTCCCTGTGTGCTGAAAGACAGGCTGGTAGGGAAGAAGATTGGCCTGGCTGAGCAGGGAGCTTTCACAGGAACTTGGGGGGAAAACACCTTTGGAAAAAGGGACAGGGAACTCAGAAGTGTTTCAGGATGTTGTTAGGTCACGTAGAGAGAAAATTAGAGAGGTGAAAGCTTAGTTAGAATTTACTCTGGCTACTTTTATTAGGAAAAATGAAAAGTGTTTTTATGAATACATTCATAACAGAAGGGAGACAAGGAAAGCCTCCATTCTTTATTGGACATGGAGGGGATTGTAATCACCAAAGATGAGGACAAGGCTGAGGTACTTAACCCCTTCTTTACCTCAGTTTTCAACAGGAAAACTTGTTATCCTCAGGGCAGTTGGCCCCAGCTGAACTGGTGGACAGGGAGGAGAAGCAGAATGGACCCCCTGTAATCCAGGAGGAAGTAGTGACCTGCTTAACCACTTAGACGCTCACAAGTGTATGGAGCTGGATGGGATTCATCCTCTGGTGATGAGGAACTGGCAGAAGAGCTCATGAAGCCTCTGTCCATTATCCATCATCAGTTATGGCTAATTGGGGAGGTCCCAGGCAACTGGAGGCTGGCCAGTATGATGCCCATCTACAAGAAATGCTGGAAGGAGGATCTAGGGAACTACAGGTGCCCAGCAAGGTGATGGAGCAGATCATCTTAAGTGTGATCATACAGCACAGGCAGGACAACCAAAGGATGAGACCCACAGGTTTAGGAAAGGCAGATACTTCCTGACCAACTCATCTCCTTTTATGACCAGCTTACCCACCTGGTGGATGAGAATAAGGCTGTGGATGTTGTCTGCCTGGACTTCAGCAAAGCCTTCAACACCATCTCCCATAACATACTGCTGGCAGAGCTGTCAGCCCATGGCTTGTACAGGTGCACTCTTCTCTGGGTTAAGAATTGGCTGGACAGCCTGGCCCAGAGAAAGGTGGTGAATGGTGCCACATCCAGTTGGCAGCTGGTCGTTAGTGGTATCCCCAGTCATCAGTGTTTGGTCCAGTCCTGTACAATATCTTTATTGATAATCTGGATGAGGGGATCAAGTCTACCCCTGGCAAATTCACAGACAAGATCAAGTTGGGTTGGAGTGTTGATCTGCTGGAGAGTAGGAAGGCTCTGCAGAAGCACCTGGACAGAAGAGCAGATAGATGGGCTGATCTCAATGATACGAAGTTCAGCAAGACCGAGNGCCACATCCAGTTGGCAGCTGGTCGTTAGTGGTATCCCCAGTCATCAGTGTTTGGTCCAGTCCTGTACAATATCTTTATTGATAATCTGGATGAGGGGATCAAGTCTACCCCTGGCAAATTCACAGACAAGATCAAGTTGGGTTGGAGTGTTGATCTGCTGGAGAGTAGGAAGGCTCTGCAGAAGCACCTGGACAGAAGAGCAGATAGATGGGCTGATCTCAATGATACGAAGTTCAGCAAGACCGAGTCTGGGTCCTGCACTTTGGCCACAACAATCTCCTAGAGCACTACAGGCGGGGGACAGAGTAGCTGGAAAGCGGCCCAGTGGAAAAGAACCTGAGGGTACTGGTACTTGAAAATCAAGTCTCACTGTGATCTGTGAAACTTATATGTCAAATAATAGAAGATTATTCTATCTGAAACAGTAATCTGAGTATGTAGAGAAGGCAGCTGAGATCAGAGCGCCATCAAATGTTTTATTGCTCCTTATTTTTGTGGTCTCTATGAGGTAGGTGTATCATGATTTTTTTTTCTGCTGGAACAGATGATCAGTTCTGGTGAAGATCAGCAGTCATTTCAATACAAATAAAGGAATAGTGGATACACCTACTCATACATGAAATTTGGGCAAATGTAATTAAGCATGCAATTGAGAAAAAAGAGTTCGTCCTAAAACAGCTTGATGATCAAGGGGTTCCTATGGAAGCTGGTTTTATACTCTAGGTTTCAGATTATCAACATTATGCCAAGAAGTTTGAAAAATCTTGTTTTCAGGTTGTATTAGTGACTAGAATGCAACTCTTGAATTTTGTTGCTGATTTCTTTAATTAGTATTTCCAAAAGGATGAGGGAGTTCTTTTTTTGGTAGAGGCACAACCTGTAGAATTTAGACACAGTGCCTGCTCAGTTCAGTTTACTGAAGGTGTATTGTTAATTACTTTAGCTGTGCCTTTGCTATTGTGAATAGGCAGCATTTTGCAAAGTGGCACAAGCTTTTTGAACAGACAGAGCAAATGAAACCTGTAATCTGCAATATACACCCCTCAGATTTGAGTCCTTATTCTGTAGCTGATCTACCTTAACAAGCCCCTGTTGCTCCCAGTTGATGATGATTCTGCACTGCCGGATTTTGAGGTTTTCTGCCCCAGCCTCACCTACTTGTTTGTCAGTTGCATGCACCTCTGTCTTGTCCTTCACTTTGAGATATCTTTGGATCCATGGTTGTTTTTGTATGCTCATGGGTACCAGAAACAATCTGTTTTGTGTGAGCTTTCATCTAAATGTTAAGTAATAGTTTTATTATTGCTTTAGCATCTGTTTGTTATGCATAGTTCTTTAGTGTCTACAGGGGGAACAAGTAACAAACATAAATACTCTGTTTTCTTTGAATAGCCTGGGGGGATAAAGTTAGGTGTCAGACTACAACCACAGAGTGATTTATACCTCCCTACTTTAGCCTGGATTAAATTAGCATTTAATCAGGTTGTTCTTTTATTTATCTTCCCTTATTTATCACATAAAGTGATATGTGTAAGAAACATTCCACAGGGTGATAATCACCCACTCTGGGTGTGTAATATTGATTTTATACATGTGTAGCCTTCCTTGCATGCCTCAAGAACATAGTGTACACGTTTGCTGCAGAATTTTCCTCTTAGGCCAGATTTGGGCCATCTGCAATGGTCATGAGAGGAGCTTTGAAAATGCGTTGTCTGTAGTAATGAGCTGTCCTGGGATAAACTGCAATGCTAACATACGCCTCCTTCCACTACAGTAATCCCATTGTGGAGTTGTCCCAAAAGAGTATTGCTGGGTGCCTGATTATATGCCCATTGTTTGCTGCTAGAGAAGATTTTGCTTGGTCTTTTTTTTTTAAGGTATAACTTACCTTAATGCCAATATTAGAGTTTATTGATGCAGAAGCGTGAAGTAGACATAAGGAAATGACTCATGCTCAGTTAGTACTGCTGGGGAAAAAGACTTTTAAAAAACTGATTAATGGACATTATTCTGTCCTGTCTAACTTAAAATATTCTGTGATTGTGGTGTTACTCTGAGGTAGGGCTTCATGTATATCTGTACATGCAAGATGTGTTTTCATTTGCATTGACATCCTTCTTTAGCTTAAATACTAGAAGTCAGTTTCTAGAATGAGAAATTCAGATCATTGCTGTCATGCTATACTTAGTGGGAGATGCAGGAATAGAGTAATCATCTCATTCCTTCATGATAGAGTCAGGTGAGAACCCTTTCTTATATGTGGAATGATAGGATTCCCTTCCTACTTCTTCATGCCTCAATCTCAGTGTGTTTACAGTGGAATAAATTTGCCAGTGTTTGTCTGCACTGAATTTCATATGCTATTACTGTTATCTAGAATGAACTTTATATAATGTCTGAAGGGTATTATTTTTTATGCTCAGTTGTAATTTTTTTTGCTGTAATTTCATTTACTTGGAACCAAACAAGTCCATAGCTTATTAAAATATGGAAAGGAGAAGTCTATTTTTTGCATAAATACAACGTATGACATGTTAAGGTATTTTTACTGATCTGTTGACAAAGAAGAAGAACAGGATCCTTGTGGGCTTGTATGTCATTATTTATTTGCTGATAATTAATGAAATGTTTACATGGTATGTTGCTTATGTATAATGTCTCTCAGCTGTTTATATCAAAAACTAAGACCCAGTATGTTATTTTAAATATATTATAGATGGGCTGGAAAATATACAGCAAAGGAAAATCTTTAAAGAGAATAAAGAAAAAACACAAGAGAGAGAAGAGCCACGTGCTGCTGATTCAGTAGACTCTCTAATGGCAGAAATGCCATTTGTGGACACAGATATCGAAGATGAATGTGCTAGTAAGTACATTAAACAGAAGTAATGTGAAAGCATAGACGCATCATGCACTCAGTTCTTGGTCCTGCCTGTTGGCAAGGACACATGGGCCATGCACATGGAACAGTCTCCCTGCAAACAGGTTACAGTCCAGAGCCTCTCTTACTACTGTTCCGTCCTGCAGTACTTGAGCATGTTAAGAATTCACCCTTTGGTTATCCTGTGGAGCAATGAGTCACAGAATAAAGACATTCTGTATGTCAATTGACATGACTGTGTGTGAGCTTCTCAAATGATGGGGTTTGTGAGCTGTCCTTCAATACGTGTATTCCCAGCATGAGGCTGGAAGCACACTTCAGATTGGACAGTGGACGTCTGCAGCCTGGTCAGCTTGTGGGCAGGTGTCAGGCCACGTGGTGGGAGAGGGTTTGTAAAGGTTCAAGGAAATGAGAGAGAGAAACACAATTGTGTGTAAAGGAAGAACGGAGACACACACATTTCTTCCAACCGAGACACACACATTTCTTCCACTGTATCAGAAGGTGTCTCTGGGAAGCGAGGAGGTAGAGAGCAGATCTGTCTGGGATGATATTTTCTTCTGGGCTGGGTTTGGTTTCTGTGCTATAGGTTGGTCAGTCTTAGTCTACTATAACTTTTTGCTTCAATAATCCTATGTATTACTGCATTTTATATTTCAAAATGCAGAATGCATGGGATTTTTGAAGTTTAATATTGGCCCATCTGTTCTACAGTCATGTCCATCTTCAAGTATGGACAATTTGCAGGCCTGTTGTCCTGCTGCATACGTTGGCTAAGTGAGGCTCAGTGGTTTGGAAGCCGTGTGTCTGTCTGTGTTAGCAGCTTATAAACCTGGCTTAGAGGTGTAAGCTGTTAGTTCAGGTGTGGTACTTCACTTGTATGGCTACATTAATTCAGGTCAGAGTTGGATCCCAGTCAGACAGTTCAGAGCATGGGGCAGAGCAGGTGAGTGGGAAGACATGCTCCAGTCAGCTGACTGAAGTCCAGCTCCTCTTGGTGTGATACTATAACTATCTTTGTTTAAATGTCTTGTGTGCTGAAAGTAACTTTTTTTTTTCTCTTCAGTGCATGCAACTTCTGAACTAAGTATTAAGAAGAAGAGAAAGAGGACTACTGGAAGAGAAATTGAAGAAGGCACTGAGAGAAAGAAGAAGAAGAATAAACAGTATCAGCCAAATTATTTCATTTCGCTTCCAATTACTAATCCAAAGGTGATATTCTTTATTATACTAATTTGGTATAACCAGAATTACCTCAACAGCTGCATGTGTTTATAAGAAGAACAGTGTATTGTGCTAAACATTTTTTGTCAGGTATTTTTAAAGAAACATTAGTGGTCTATTCAATGAGTAATGCTATGTTATGTAACATTTTTTGTGAGTAAAATTGCTTCTCTAAGAAAGACTGGAGGAAAAAGACTTCCATTTTTATTCACTTTGTCAGTCTTATGGATTTCACTGAAGCTGGCTGAAATTTCCTCCCTGCAGTGTTACAGTATTGCCTATTTTGTTGTTCACATAAAATAAGGAAGAGAGACATTCCTATTTAATTTGATGAGAAAAATTCTAGCAATATTTTTAGATTTCTTTATGGATAAAAATTGGATCTGTCACTGTTTTAACTTGGCAGTTTGTAGTTTAGCATTTAGCATCTATTTAGCATAGAACCAGTCAAATGGTTCATCTTTAAAATTCAAACTGTTGTTTTAGTGAGATGTTGTTCACATGAATTCAGGAAATGCAAAGAGCTCTTTAAGAAAATGTATTTTTTTTGCAGTTACATGAGTTGTCTCATTTAGGCAGTAAATGAAAACTATTTCTTACATGCTGCAGGCTGTCTCTGGTACATCTTTGATATCTTTGGTGTCTGAAACAAGGAAAGTAGGTGCCTTGTGTTTAAAAAGTTGAACCCAGCAGTTTAACACCATTTGCAAATTTAGTTCGTGGGGTATTTTAATATCAGAAACTATCTCAGATGAATTTTAACTCATCCGACATCTGTATTATCAGTTCTCTGAAAAAGTAAAGTAAGATTAAGAAAATATGAAATGAGAATATAATAGGTTTGAAAATGACACTGCAGTCTTTGATTCTTCAAAACATAGTATGTGAAGAAGAGATTGTAAAGGCTGGTTTTATAAGATCCAGGATAGCCTGTTACGAATATGGTAGGATATCTTTTGTGACATCTTATTTTAAAATAGCTTTTCTTCCAGAACTGTTTAACAGATTTCATGATTTAACAAGTGCATGAATAATGTAGGGGTTATATAATCTGATAATTGAGAATTCCTGCTGACAATTGTTACTATGCCCAAGGGTTGGTTGGGAAGGTCTTTAGTATGCTTGTTTTTTTATATGTCGTTATTTAGTCATATCATTTACAGAGGTAAAGAAACATCTCTTTAAATTAAATCTCAGAGCATTCAGGAGCTCCAGAACTTTGCTAGAAAGTTTTATTTATAGTTGCCTTAGAGGTGGAGTTGTTCTGAAAGTAGAAAATACACATTGGAATTTTTATAGACAATATTAACCAAAATTTAGACACCTGGTTTCTTGGTAGCCAGAGTGAATGTGGGAATTGCTGGTAATATTTCAGTTGGTAATGAGAGACCTTTATTTTTTGAAGATGTGATTTTATTCCAGTGAAGTATTTTAAGCATTAGTGTTATTTCTTTGTATTTTATATAGTAATTTAAGCTTTACATAGAGGACATCTTGTAATAAAAGATATTTCTGAAACATTCAATCAACCGTTCCTCTTGGAAAATTAAGAGTTTCCTTGTTTTCATTTTAATTGTTTTGAATCTTCAGAAATGAAAAGTGTTGTTCCAGTAATTTTGAATTTATATTGAACTTTGCATTATTACTTTTGCAAAAATAGTTAAATGGATTATGATCATTGTATCTTTTTCTATTTGTTTGGGATTTTTTTTTAAAGTTATGACTTAAATGATTGTTATGACTTGGTAGATTAGCCTTTCAGGGTTCTCCAGTCTTGACTATAATTGCTATTGATCTGTTAAATCTTTAAATCTTTACATTTACTTACTAGTAGTATCCTTGCAATAAACAAAATGGTATTATTCTATTACACTTCAGAATAATGTATTCTCAATAATGCATGGGGTAAGGGATTTTGAAATCAGTAGTTGCCTTTTTTTTGAATGTTTTTTTTTTAAATCAGAGGGAGGAATTGTTAAGTGTGATCTGCCTTGAAAAAGTTTTTTGAAATCAAGTTAGGACATCTCAAGTGAAAATAAATAGCACGATAGCAGTTGAAATGTAAAATAATACTTTGTAAGATAATGTAAATAACAAGTTAAATAGCAATTTAAAGTTTTCATTTATGCAGTGGATCAAATCTTGTTATATAGCATTGGAAGAGTCCTAGTTTGTTTCATTAGAATAGTACACTCAAATGTTAATTGCACCTTATATTTATTGGAGAAAACAGAACAAATCTGAAATTGTGATATGTTGTTTAACAGCTGTTGCGTTACACTTTGATCATAACTTCAGAGAAAACATCTGAAAAACAAGTTTCTGAAATTCAGAAAAACTTACTTGAAAACTTTTTTTTTTCCCCAAATAATGTTGACTGTGTAGAGCATTGTCATTCAGCCGGAGAGAAGGGATGTGCTCAGCCTTCTTTTTATTTTACCTGTATCCAAAAGGCAGGATTTTTCATACTTTCTTGATGGATTCAGCAATAACTTTTCTTGGAACTGCTAACTGGCTGTCTTTGGACTTAAACTTGTTCCAAAGCCATATTATTTGTTAGGTGTTTAATGTGGTTTCCTAATAGAGTTTATACAGCTCTGAGCCTGTCCATTGGGGTTTTTTTAGGTTTTCACCCCGTTGTCCAGTTTTGGATTGAAAAATTGACATCTCAGAGGTTTAATGTCCTACAGTTTTTGTGCCATTGGTGCTTGCATAAAAGAGTTAGCCTTGAAAGAACATGATTGTGTGGAATTACTACTGAAGGGCACTATAAGGGTATGGGGATGTAGGGTATTGGCTGCTAAACTGAATGCTGAGTAATACTGATCTCTTTCAGAGCTAGGATGGTTTTTATTGCTATGATAACACAGTTCCACATCTGTCTTCTATACTCTGAAGGGCTTGTACGCTTACATTTATATTTTTTCCTTCGCCAGCTCACAGGTGTAAATCAGATTTAGAAGCAATAGTTGAAAACTGAATAAAATTGTAATTAGTATGACACTTACTTAATTTTTGAGTTTTGTTTATTTTTTTGCTTTAGCTTATAAACTTAAATAATTATTCAGTCAATATACTGTAATTAGCAGGGATCACGTGTACCAGTTCTTTGCTTAAATATGGATTAAATTCCTCCTGTATCTGAGACAATGAAACTGTTATTTATCCAGGGTAAGGTCAGTTCTGACATATGAAGGAAGATGGTCTTAATACAACATGATTCATAATAAAATGTTGGTGGAATTTTCTTCATATGTCCTACCCTACTTAAGACACTTGTGGTTTTGTAAATGCCATATCCCCTTTTCTGGCAAGTAGCTGTTATCTTCCATCCTTCTCCCTACCCTCACTAGCATCGGTTCCTTTGAGTTTTAATTTAGTTATATTTATATGACACTACTAGATATTTATGGCTCATTAGGTAAAACTTCAGCATGGCAAAACTCATCTTAAGAAATTCAGTCAGAAAAATACTGAACATTCCCATTAGATTGTGGGTTTTTTCCCAGGAAATTTATGTGTCCCTTATGATTAACAGAGCTACCAAAATATATCAATGCTTTTTTTATACCTAAGAACTACTTGTGCTTATCTTACGAAAGTCAAGTCTGTACAGTAGATTTGTGAAGTATTCACCACTGAATTTTAAATAAGTAAATAACAAAAAAGTGAGATTAGAGTTTTCAACATGCTTCTTGTAGACTTTATACACCAAAGATTATTTGTCTGTAATGTCTTTGTTCAAAGTGCTTTAAGAAGTAATTAATTTTGTCAGATGGTCAGGTTTATTTGACATGATCTAATTTTCACTAACGTACTCAAGAATTGTTGCAGGTTTTTGGTGTTTTGTTTTTTAAATTGCTACAATACAACTAGCATAATGTCAAGTACAGTAAACATTTTGGACACAACTTGTAGAGCCTGTATAACCATATAAATAATTTTCAATTAAAAAATGTAATACCAGTATTTTTAAAGAGAAAGACTGATGAAGTTAGAACTCTATACCTGTTGCAAGGAAATTTGTCTAAATGCATTTAAAGGGAGTATATACATTATGTCTGTCTATTGGACAATATAACCAGAATTGCAAATCAGATATCTATCTCTACAAATTATTTACTGAATATTCTGGTTTTATAAGTGCCTAGTCCTGCAAAGATCAGGTTTTTTTCAGTCACTTACCTGCACATAGCAAAACAGACGTTTAGCAGAGTGGGCAGAGAAATTCCTTGAAGAAGCTTTTATTGGTATTACTGGCAGGGTAACACTGGATGATCTTAATCTGCTTCAGGAGTTTATGATACATATGGATGGAAACTCCTATTAAGATGTGATGGGGAGTGTCCAGTGATTTGTTAATCACTCTATTTGTACCCGGTTTGGGTTCACTCAGGTCAATTAGCACAGCTTTGTCAGAGGATAAAACTTCATTCTGCTAGAATGGTTTTTATATAAACGTTTGTTTTTAGTTTGTGTGCTTTCTTGTTCACTTGCATGATGGGATACTGTAATTGTTGTAGTGGCTAACTGTTGTTTCTGTGTCTTTCTTCCCAGATTACTGGCAGTATTCAGGCTGTCCAAGATGCAATAATACAAAAGGATCAAAGGCTTTCCAAAGCAATGGTTCGCTCTGGCTCATTGCATGTCACCATGTTAGTGATGCATTTATCCAATGAAGAAGAAATTAGTATGTAGGTATTTAGTGTAAATTAAGTATATACTAATATTTTTGCTTAATGTGTTCATAAAGAGACTAGCAGGGTTAACTGACGCTTTTTTGTGCCATACACAGCCCTAATTTACTGGGGTTATTGAACGTTTAATTAATGTTTTTAAAATGCTAATCTTAATATTAGCCATTTTCATAACTTACGGTATGTCATAAGCTCTGAACAAAGTATGTGGTTTTCCCTTGTGTTTTTCCTACTGTGTGCTGAACTTGCATGCACAGATCTCATGTTTGCTAAAGTAATTATTTCAAAACAATGTTTTGATATAGGGGACAGGGGAATTAAAAATCTGTTGAAGTGCAGATTGCTCATAAGAAAGTGAGAATCCAAGGTAGAACGTAGGAACTGTTTGGTAGTCAAGGTCGTGCTTCTAATAAGTAGAAGTATTTTGGCTGAAAGCATTTGACACACCTAAAAATAATGAATGATCAGTATATGTAAATCAGTTGCCTTGTTTTTACACACTTGTTCTCTTTGAATGCTATATCCTTGAGATCTCTATACTCCTACCTGTAGACGCAAATTTGTCAGCATCTTCCAACAGTCTGATCTAAGGGGAGGGAAACAGCCAGGAGCAAAGAATATAAAGGCAAGCAAAGGATACTAGATCTGGTAGATTCCCTCCCCTCTCCATGTGTCTAGTTAATGAGTAAACTGTGATAGCACCTGAAAATTGGTGAGAACAACCACCAGCTGTTTATGTGAGATTTTTTTAAAGGGTTTGAAGTGCAAATTTTTTTAAAAAAGGAGCATGGGATAATACCTCAAAGCACATGTTCCTCTTCATCAGTATTTTTTAAGAGTCCAAAACTGTATACTAAAACAAATATTCTCAAATTCAGGATATTCTGCTACTCTCTGAGCCCCTTCTTAGCTTTCACTGTCTGAATGCCATTGAAACACTGACTTACAGAGTTCTTCTCTGCCTCTCCCAGCAGAACTCTACAGTCCAGGCACTCAGAACTGTCCTCTAGTCAGCAGCTTCCTCAGAGATTCACCCCTTCCCTGGCTAGATGCCTCCTATAGGTTTCTAGCTCAGCTATCCTCAGGTATTCTAGATTGCATGTTCTTTTAAATGAGATTAAAAAAAAAAATCATAACTGATGTTTCTTGTTTAATCTTTCGTGAGATCTCAAAGAGTAAAATGCTGAATTTGCCTTTTTCTTGCTTCATGGATTTTTGATACCAGGTTAATGGGCAGAAACCAAGATCCAGGCTGGCAAAAGAACCTGTGTGTAATGTAGGGGGAGAGTAATCTCTCGAACAAAGTGCAACTAGTCAACTGGGCATCTGAGAGTTCACAGATCTTTAGGTTTGGATACTTAAATATCTACAGTTTTTCAACTGTGTTTGCACAATAGTGCCTCTGTCTACACAGAAATGAAATGTGTTGACTGCTATTTCAAGTCAAATGCGTGATAAGAATGTGCTAAACATAACATTCAATGCAGCACAAAGCCTTTGTATAGTATTTTAGTACATACAGCTTTCACCCTGAAAATGGAAGATCTTGTATTCTAGGCCACTAGGGAATCCAGACCTGCAATTCCCGTGTGAGTTTCCTAACTGATTGACTGTGGTCTAGCCTCCATGAATACAGTATACATCTCTTTTTGTAGGACTGTATGAAATCAAGAATGTGAGATTTTGAAACTAGAAAGAAAGAAAGCAATCAAGAGTCGTGATAGCACTCCCTTCAAGCCAAGAAGTTCTACTCTGTGCTAACTGTATGCATATGTATGGGATCAGGTGCTAGAAATCAGGATGCCTGCCTTCACAGTATATGCCTAATTATGAGATTGTAGTGTCAAGTTTTTCTTGTTAGTTTTCTGTCAAAGACTGTGAATCTCACCTTTGCATTACAAATAACAGAAATGACGGAATTGAGTTTGGCTTTTTTTGCAAGATCACTTTTTCTAACAAGTGATCAAAATTAAAACTCAGAAATTTCTAAAAAGAAATTTAGTGAATTTTAAGCACTACAATATTTAATTACAATAATATAGGAAGAAAACAGGCATTGCTTCTATAATTCTAGCTTGTGTTCACATAGAATATGCTGTTTAATTTTTTTTTAATTTCCTTTTTTGATTTTAGGTCAAAGTGCTTGTAAATTTTTTGGGTATCTCTGTGGATTAATTGCACTGAGTGTAATTACTAGTTGGCATTGTAAATACTATTGGATATGGAATAACAAGAAAATACCAGTGTTGTGTTTTTAGCTATTGACTTCAGTGGAAATGTTTGTCCTTGTGCATTATTCTTACAAAGCAATTGTTAGATGTTATGAAGTGGTTGATAGAATACAAAAGGTAAGATAGCTAGAGTGAGATGACAGCTATTTTTCTACGTATTTTAGTGTTTGCAAGATTATAAGTGAAAGAAAAAGTAGAACTAGATCATCGATGCCACAGTGCTAAACTGAAAGCACACTGCACTGTGTGGATTGACCTCTCATGGAACTCATTAGGTAGACTTGAACTGGTCATTGAGCTCTGCAGCAGACCCTACAGTATGGAAATATATATCTTTGTTCAGCTGAGGAACAGCTTTCCATTTACTTTCTGTGGATGAGTTCTCACATGTAAAAAATCCAGAGATGGATTTTAGATACATTTATGAAACAATATTTAAAAGCCCTCTGCAAGCTTGAACTTAATTTGACTCAGTGTATTTGAAATATCTGTACTTGTTTTGGACAAATTTTTAGGTTCGTGTTGGTAAATAAATCTGTGCCTGCTTACATGTGAAGTAATCTGACAGGTAGAACCAGTATTAGATGGTGTTTTTGAAAGGTCTGGAAGTACAGCACATAGGGAAGGCACAGAAACAGGCTTGTCTAACAGTGAAGAGGGTAGGTAAGTGGCAGAGGCTATGCTTAAAGTAAAATATCTTTGCTAAAGAACAACTAATGACAAAGTAATTGGTGTTTAAAATGGTTATAAAGGAGCTAAAGTACTTCTAGTTTATAGATTAAAGATCTCAGAAAAGACCGCAGGAGGGCTCTATCAAATGAAGGATATTTTGTCATGTAATCAACCTTCATGTGTTTCTTAACTTGGCCTAGGTTCCAGTTGACTCACATCAAGAGTACACCTTGTTAAACACAATGGGAACGTGTAGCGATTCTTGGAATTGTACAGGATTCAATGAAATCATTTAACCAACTGTAGAAATTGGTGATTACTTTCATCCAGCTACAACAGAAAAAGTAAAATACCTCTTCTGAGCATTTTTAACCTATTACTGCCATCTAGCGTTTATGAAGTCTGCATCGATTTGGGGAAAAGATTAATTCAGGTTCATTGAATAAAATTAAAACTGTAAGATGTGAGAAATCTTTTAGAAAACACTAAAAATGTTTATGTGGTTTTTGTTTAGAATTTGAATCACTTTAAGTGCAGGTCAAAACAATTATTTCATTTAATTGTACATACACTTGATGTGTCTAATTAAGATGATTATTAAAAGGTTTGTACCCTGTTATTGCAGTTATAGTGTGCATATCTCTTAGCTCTTACAGAAACTAAATGTAAATTGAGATAGTACCTCTTTTAATACCAGTTCTCCATGTGCTTAATGGTAATTTTCATATAATTTTACCATTATATATGTAATGTCACATCTGTTTATAATTTAACTAACACTGTAGTAACTTTGACTGAAGAAGAATCTTAGTTCAACTGACATAGAGAGGAAAGGCTGAATTAATTAAGAACGGAAAACTAAATGCTTCTGAGTAATTATCTTATTTAAATGGGATACACAAAGTAATAGGGACACTGTCATGTTAGTATCTGGATACCTTGAGGACTGAGATAAACTCTTTTGAGGAATTATACCCACTGCTGTGTTTGCCTTATTATTTGTTTGGTTTTACAGCACAGTGTATGAACCACTTTGGCCTTATGAAAAGGTGGTAGTAATAATAATAATAATAACTGTATTGATAGAAAGTAGTGTAAAAGTACCATAGTAGATAATAAATTGATAGTAAAAATCTTTGTTACATTTAATAATATAATGATTAATAGCAATATTAACAGCAGAAATATATTTGACATTGGTCTTTTCTTTTCTCTCGACAGAGCAGTTGGTGCTCTTTCAGACAGCAAGGTTTTTGTAGATGATCTCCTGAAAGGAAAAAGAGTGGATTTGTCTTTTCAAGGAATTGATCACTTCAGAAATCAAGTTGGATTTGTGAATTTGGCAGAAAATGATCATACAACAGTACTTAAGGAAACAGCAGGTACAACTTGTCAATCTAGTTTAAGTGTTTTAAAGACTTCTCAACAACCTAAATGAGAATGGAGCACAAAGATAAGTTGGTGCTAATTTAGTCAATATTAATTTACCTTTAACAACTGTAAATGCTACATAATTAATTTCCTAGCCTACTTTGCATATTTCAAAAGGACATTAATGAATTATAGACAGTACTGTTCTCTGAAAACTTTTTGTTTAGTATATGTAAAAAACAATGCAAACTTGTAAATGGGATGTAAATACTCCATGCTACCTTGTTTTGGTCCCGTTTTTATCTGCCTATGAGTCTACACTTAAACTATGTTGTTTACAGATATTTAATAAAAATTCTCAAAGAACACTACTGTCTGTAATTCATTGGTGTCCTTTAAAACTATCCCAGCAATTCCAGCTATTCCTTGAAAAGATTCTTTAAAAGAGTTTTTCAGTATTGATGAATTATCTTTTGTCCTCTGAGGAATGTGAGGTCACACCATTTTTTAATAGAGCAATAACCCATACAGGACAGTTTGCAGAGTAGCAAAGACTGCTGCTGTCACACTACCTCTTTGCAGCCCAGTACAAAGGGAAAAATTGAAAATGTCTTCATTAATACAGAGTTTTCTCTAGCAATTCATTAGTTTCATTTCTGAAGTGCAGCTGGTTTGACCTTTTACAAAGACCTCAGTTGAATTTATTAAAGAATCACTGTTTTGCTACTTCAAGATTATGTATGGCTTCTGCTATATTCTAAGGTGAATTTTGATTTCATGTTGTTATTTTGTGTTGTGCATGAATGAAGGAGAAATATTGATAATATACTCAATAGAAAATAGATGAAGTTAAATTAGCTTTCTTTTGTTATGCTTTGCTGAACCACAGAATATTAGAAGGACTGCTGTGGTTTAGTTCTGCTGACAGCTCAGTTCTACACAGCCACTCACTCACTCTTCCCTGGCCATTTGGGGGGAGAGAATCGGAAGAGTAAAAGTGAGAAAACTTGTGGGTTGACATAAAGACAGTTTAATTGGGAAAGCAAAAGCCATGCACTCAAGCAGAGCAAAACAAGGAATTTATTCACCATTTCCCAAGGGCAGGCACATATTCAGCCATCTCCAGGAGAGCAGGGCTCCATCACTAAGAGTGACTTGGGAAGACAAATGCCATCCTCCTTCCTTCTTCTTTCCCTGGTACTATATATTCTGTGGGTAATACCACACAGTATGGAATATCTCTGTGGTCAGTTGGGGTCAGCTGTGTCCCCTCCCGGCTCCTTGTGCACCTGCAGCCTGCTTGCTGGAGAGGTGGGCTGAGAAACAGCAAAGGTCTTGGCTCTGTGCAAGTACTGCACAGTAGTAACCAAGACATCCCTTTACAATCAAACCTCTATTCAGCATAAATCCAAAAAATAACCCCGTACTAACTACTATGAAGAAAATTACCGAGCCAAAACCAGAGCAAGTACTAAGTGAATTTGGAAAAGGTAATTAATTGCTTGGGTTTTATTTTTATTTTGATAACTATATTGTAAATGCTGCTTGAAGCTGATAAAAGTGAATAAGTGAATCCTGTTTTTTACCTACAGGATTTGCAGATGTTGCTTTTATGGATTAATGATGCATGTTATGGTCTGACCATGAGAGGGAGCTTGTATTTCATGAACAGAAAAGTTACTTTTCTCTTTATACCTACAAATATTTCATTTGCTTTTGGTCCTTTGTTTTTAAGAAATGTTGATTTGTTGGCTTAAATGTTTTAATACAGTTAGGACTGCACTGTAATACAACAGTCAGTTAGGCTGCAGTACAACTATCTTAGCAATTTTCTTTAACTTTAGTTGTGTATAAATGACATTTAGTCTAATCTCTTTGAACTGATTTCCTAGCAGTCCACACTAGAGAATGAGAGAAACGGAAAGTGAGTTGTACTGCCCATCTTCTTCTCTAGATACAATTACAGCTTTACTCAAGCATAAACTTTCATTGCCACCATACCAAAGCAATCTGACCCCTTTGTGCAGCCACATGGATAATTCAGCTGTGGTGAAATTAACATTTTTACCTCTGCCAGATAATTTTTAGCCTATTCAGCTTGTCCATGAAGTTTATTGTATAGCTACATAACTCTTGGCAGAAAAGACAGGAGCAGTGGCAGGCATGGGGCTGGAGAGGAACAGTCTAATTCTGACAAGGACTTTAAAGCTCATCAAGGATGAGCTTCTTTAAAAATTGTGAAACCACACATTTAGCATCCATTTGAGGGTGAATTGCATTGCCCTCCCTTCAGGCAGCCTAGGGAAATAGTTTATTTCAGTTAATTTAGTTCACTTTAGTTACAGATGGCTGAAGCTATGATAAATTAATTTTGCCTCTTGTCAGTTGTTCTTAGGTCATTTCACATGATGAAAAAATTGGAAACACAAAGGTATTGTAGTTTTCCATTAGAACAACTGATTCATATACAGTGAACAAAAAGGTGGCAGTCCAAATTGCTATTGTTCAGTTAGGTGGGACTGGAAGTGTGATTCTCTGAAATCATACTGAAAACAAGGACAGCAAATGCTTTTAGATTTTAATCTACATTCTTTTTCATATTGTGCTGCCAAACATGGAATTACAATAGCTCTGATAAATAGCTCCCTAAAATGAAGCAATATGCTTATTGTGGTTTAAAAGAAGGCACTGTCACCTACTTCTTTTTGTGGTCATAACAAACTTAGAGGAAGTATTAGAATGGATTGAAGCCAGTATAAGAAGCAAGTTTTATTAGGAAGTTCTACTTATGTTTCTTTTTCAGTTTAGGACTTTGCCTTCACATTGTCACTGTCTTGTAAGGCTTACTTTATGTACTGATGTGCCCAAAGTGGGGATTGCTTGGCCCAGCTGCTCCATGGATCCTACTTCATGAACGAACTCATCGTGTGTATGTGTGTGGTGATGGAGAGAAACAGAACAAGCCACGCATACTCCTGATGAGTGCTTGCAGTAACAGTGTAGCTTGCTGATACATGGCAGGGGTCTGGGACAGCAACAGCTCACTGTAGAAAAGCTTAATTAATACACAACCAAGGAGCAGTGGAGGAACTATTGGGAAACTGGTTTGACTCTGGCTTACCTTTTGGCCTATCTCTTAAAAAACCCTAAGAACTTAATTTTAGCACAGCTTAACATGATAGTCCTAATGGTAAGTTATCCATGCTCAGCTTTTCTTCATTTCCAAGTGTAAAGTCAAAAAAAAATTCAATAAAAAGACAGAATACTGTTTCAAAATTATAAACCTTTTAACTGAAGGAACATGGTTTTGAGACAAGCAGAAATTAATAGTCTGGAAGTAAACATACATATGTAGCAGGTTTCTGTATCTAATGAAATCTCGGGAAAGAAGCCATTTGTATTACGGAATATGGCTCAATATGCAATTTTACTATGAACTGTTCTGTATTGATCTAGCTGTTGAATTTTTGAGCTCTTCCCATGTAAAGTGGTTCTGAGTAAGCTTCATATATCACATTTCCATTCTAATCACAGGGAAAGAGTTGTCTAATGGATTCAGCTGCATCCAGTGTAAGAAGCAGATGACATTCAGTAATTTTGACATTATAAAAATGAGGTACAAAATGATATTACAGAGTATTTCAAACTGCATGAAAGGCAGTCTGAAAGCTGTCCAAAAATTTGTTCCAGGAAGTCATTGAGCTTGTAAAAATAGCTTTAATATTTCTAGGGTATACTTTGAAGCTGCAAACATCAGTCAGCCTGAGGCTAATAAAGGAAAACATAGATTTTGTTTGATTTTTTTTCAGTCTAAGTAGTAATGATAATGTCTGAAGGAAAGATGGAGGATAGTAATTTGTCAAGACCCCTGGGCATTGTCTGTCTATTTTCTCATTACTGGCCTCTAATTTCTTTCAGTTTAGGTAATACCCATCACAAACTTTAACTTCTGTGTATTTGCCAGTCGACAAATCTACTTTTATACTGTCTCACAAGCCTAGAACTTTCTCTTGCCCACAGCATCCATGTGTCCTTTCCAGTTTCTGTTAAATCCCTTCTTGTAGCCACTTTTCAAAGAGCTTCATAGACATTAATAGCATTACATTATATTGTAGCCTTCCTGTGCTCTCAGGAAAACATTTCTCTTTATTTCTTTTTTTACCCTCCACTTAGTCAGATTTCATTCTATTTTCATTATTTTTGAAGAAGGAAACGTTGTGTTAATTATGTTCATAAGTTACTTAACCGGTAAAATGTTACACTTTCTGTACATGCCAAATTCTACAAAACTGGGGCTATCCGTAGTCCCAGCAAGCCCAATGTCTTGAGCATGTGATTTTTAATATGTTTGTGCCATGACAAAGCTGTGTGAGAAGTCTGATGCCCCAGAGAACATGTGTACACACACACCCACACACACGGCAATCTGTTAAGTTAAAACTGCACTCTCTCTCTGTGTGCTTTCCTCTTCTGACCCAGGTTTTCATTGTTTTTTCTTGATTGGAATTGCCAGGTATGAAATAGGATTTTGGAAAGATAAATCAAACAGATATCGAACAAAGCTATTTCGCACAAAATGAAAACAGACAGGCTGGTGGTTCTGTTCAGCAGGGTAAAGTGCAGGTGCCCAGCTGTCCTACCCAATTCCCACACAGTCACAGCACTGTGTGATCAGTGTGCCCTGCTGAGATCTCTGGATTCACAGTCCCATGATCACAGGCACATTGGCAAACCTCTGCTCTGATACTAAGCTCTTCCTGGAGTTAGGAGGGGACACCTGGAGAGGTGCAAATCTTCATCAGCACAGATCCTAATTGCAGAGTGTCAGATAAGACTGCATGGCCTAAGATGTGATGGCAGAAAAAAAATTGAGTTTTCAGAGGGGAAAAAAAAGTCTTCTGTGCACAAGACTGAGTCAGAACATCACATGGTAGCGTAAACCTGGGTCCGAGATAAGATTTACCCTTTGCTGAAACATCAACGTCAATGGGTCCCCAAATTGTGCTGATCAGAGAATAGATACAGGAGCCAGAAAGCTTAGTGGGGATTCAGTGTAAATTTAGAAATGTCTCCCACAGACAAAATTTAAAATAGTACAAGTAGGTCAGCTGTACTTGTGTTGTTTGCTTCCTGATGTAATGCTGTTTCTTCCAGGTATTAGGAAAAGGACTGTTGAACTATCAAGCAAAAAAATAATATATTTAAATGAACATACACTGTTTTGTTAAGGGCTGATTAAATTTATGTGATAGGACAGATAACTTTTCCCCTGTTTTGATTTTAGTTTGATTGTATGAGTGAGCTAGACCTACACCTAGTGAAAAATTGGAAGTTGTACTCGCAAAGAAAAAAAAAGCTTACAGTTTTGCAGGTTTTTCTGTTTTTCCGCAATAGAAATACTCTATTTGCCGGTATTAATTTTACCAGAGGTTTTTTCAATTTTATCTAAACCTTTTTTCGAACAGAAATTTTTCATGTTGAAAGTTAGTCTAAAAAAAAAACCATGGAACATAATGCAAAAGTTACACTGAAATTTATTTCCAAGAAATTAAACATTACATTGGGCAGATGAGTTGTGAAATAGTAAACTAGGTCAGTGTTGTCGAGTTGTTTTGGCCTGGACTGTAAACAGATAAAAGTAGGAAAAAGTACATTAAAAGTAGGAAATTAGCTCAGAAGGCAACAGTGAATCTTTAAAACCCAAGCAAAAATCATCAGCACACCTAATATGTTCTCTAATGCTGACATGTAAATCCAGTGCCAAAACTTAGAGCTTTCACTTCCAAATCTCCTTTGGTCTGAGTGGGAAATTACCCAAATACAGACAATAGAACTCACTACAGAATACTGTTTTTGAATTGAGAATTCTGTTACATACTCGGAGTTTTCCTGAAGTTTCCCACACTTCTAGTGAGAGTGACTCCTGAACAGTGCTAATGTTGAGTTTCTATTTTGATAGCAAAATCAGACAGCATGAACAGCTTTCTAATTGCCATTATTTAACTGATATTAACTGCAAATATTTCACAAGCAGATTTTAAGCATTATATTACATAATATCTTTGTACATATGCACTTTTCTCCTCCCGTCAGAGACTATGAAAAAGATATTTCAAGAAAAGGGGATCATGACAGGAGAAGAAAGAGCTTTTAAACCACATCTGACCTTCATGAAATTGTCAAAATCAACAGAGCTACGTAAACAGGTGAGCTCACATTTCACATAGCTCAGCAGCAATCTAGAAAGTTTAATTTGGAGATGGACAGTGTTGTTTATGCTGCAGCATCATATTTCCTCCTTTGTAACCAGCTGAAAAGGTAAGACTTTAGTACTTGGTTTTTAAAGAAATAATTCATGTTACTACCATATAATAATTAACTACCGTATAAACTGTCCTGTACTGTAATTTACCGTTCTTGATATTCTTGGTGCAGTAATACCATGGTCTGTTTTCTGTTGGGAAATTAGGCAAGACCAAAGGATAAAAGTACTTGTTCACAGTTGCAGAACTCCCATTGTATGCATGCAGTTTGTTTGCTGAGTTTTGTTACTATATAAGAGAAAATGAGCAAATAAACAGTGGAATTTCTGGTTGGGTTATGCATCATAGGCAGACTGTTAGTTCCCTCTACTGAATATGCTTTGGTGAATTTCAGAGTAATGAGGAAAAACTATACTAAATAATATAATATAATATAATATAATATAATATAATATAATATAATATAATATAATATAATATAATATAATATAATATAATATAATATATCTTCTATATTCTTTCTCACAGGCAGTTATTTCTTGCCTATTTTAGTTTTTTTGACAAAATACACAAATACATGAAAATAGGATATAACTGTGATTAAAATATATAGAAACAATACTGGTGTACCTTTTTTTTTATTTCATACTAATTTAACTGTAGTACTGTATTATTTAATACAAGGTATATGTCCATACATTTTTTACTGACATTGTATATAATGTTTTATGTGATTTTTAACATTGGCTAGGAAAATAATTTTCAGAAAAAATATTTTAAATAAGAATTAAAGTACATAAGACTAATATTTTAAGTTGATTTTTCCTTAATAATGGATATTAAGAAATTACTTTAAAATTTACTTTGAAATATCTGGGGTCAGCTTGAAGGTGCACGTAATTTAATTAAGTAATTTAATTAAGTATTTTGAAATCAGTAGAAAGAAGGTAGTGAGATTTGAGATACGTCAAGAAAATTTGAGGATATGCATACTTGCTCTAAAATAGAAATAAAGACTTATCCACAGGATGCAAGTGGTATACGATAGATATTAAATTTGCAAACTCAGAGAAGCTTTTGCTTGAAATGACAGTTGGGTTTTTTAAATGCTAATTTTAAAAATCCACCGATCTTCTAGAATATCAGCTGTTCAGTGATTTAACTGGTTAAAACATCTGAGACAATCAGGGTGGGATTTTTGCTATTCTGTATTTTTACTGTTTTTTGGCTGGTTGGTTGTTTCATTTACATTTATCTATCTTCCATGAAATCCTAGCCAGGATACATGCTTTCTGTGTTCTGATATTCACTGCTGCTGACAGAACCAGGTCAATGTCATTCCAAATCATCTTATTGAGCCCTCCATAATGCTGGATAATGCATATGATCTACTGCATAGAAAGATACTATGTATTAAAAATCTGTACATTTTTCTCTGTCAATTCAGTGTGAAGCATAAGCATCAGTCTTTACTATAACTTTTTCTTTCATTGTGTTCCTGCATTTAGATAGTTCTATGCATTTACAGAAAACAGTAAATAAAGATATATATAATAAAAGGAATAATTATTTTGCGGTACATTTTAATACTATGTCTAATTGCACTTTCAGATCTTACAACAATATGAAAAGCAAGAAAAAGGAAGTGGATGAAGGTTACATGAGCAAGCTTATAAAAGAGCAAATAGTACTGAAGTGGTTGAGTATAGTTCTCAGCCATAGCTTTGTAACTATTATTAATTTATTTTTTAAATATAAGCTTCCTTATTTGAAACAATATTCTGTTAAGTCACCCTCCTCTCAATGACATCTAAATTCCACCAAAGTTATATTTTGGGGAAAAAAGAAAACAACCTGTTTTTTAAACCTTAATATAACTGCAGGCATTTTGAAATGCATATATTCTGTAGAGATTTTATCTTTCCCAAAGTTAAAAATTATATTTACAAAGCAAAGAGTCTGAGAATTCAGAACTAGTAAAGATCTGAAGAAATCAAGTTTTCACTTTGAAGACACATCATTAAGCTAACAATAGTAAATCTAAAAAAAATTGGAAACAGATATTAATAAAGGATGACAATGTGAGATAAAGTGGATTAGAAAAGAGTTATCTGGTTTACTGTACCCCCTTCAGCTTCTCAGATTAAAGGACTTATTTACCCACTCAGAAGTGGGACCAACTTGTTCTTCATGCTTATATAAAGTTGGACATTTCTCAGATTAGATGTGCCACTGAAAACTTCCCCAAAAACAGGAGGTATAGTGTGCTCCTAGATGTCCTTGTGGAAAGAGACAAAGATATCATTTACTTGCACATGTTCAGCTATTTCCAGAATTATTTGAATGAGAAGAATCCTGGGTTAGTATCATTATCTTCTATGCAAAGAACCTAATGAAGCACAATAAAAGAAGCAACTGGAGTTTTGCATTTGAAGATAATGTTTCTGTTCTTGCTTCCCTCACTTATCTCCTAAGTTGCCACCAGTCAGTCACAAGCCCTGTGATTTCCATTTGTCCAGATTCCTGTTTATTTCAGGGTGTGTTGTGAGGCACTTCATAAATGCTGTATGACATTTAAAGGTCCTTTGATACCTAGTACTGCCAGAATTGCAAATGCTGTGAAATGAATTTCATAAGTAGAAGATGACTGGCAGCTAAATTGCTCTGATGGTATCTGCTTAATTAGTGCAGAGTATATCCCTAGCCTAGATAGTGGTTGACAACAAAAAATGCCAAAATTATAAATCATTAATCTTTTGTATATTATATTCTTTAGTACTGTGTATCTTTAAGATGCTGCATGTATAGTTAGTAAAAGAGAATATATTATTGAGAAAAATGTTTGTATTTGCAACACTTCCGAGTATTGTTCAAGGCCTGATTCACTGTTGCCATTCACTTCAATGGTAACATCATCATGATACCAGATATTGTGCAGACAGTATTATTATAATTGCACTGGAAATAGCATTAAATGCACAATTCAGTAATTTATTATTGTAATTTATTAATTTATTATTATTGTATTTTTTAATGTAAATTGTGTTAAACTTCTGTCACTTTCCAGTTTCATACAGAAATAACATAAAGTACTTATTTGGTAATAATAATAGTTTCCCTCATCATCAAGGAGGAAATTCCACACTGAAACAACCCCAAAGCAGTGTGTCCAATTTCAGGTCTTCTTGGTGTATGCTGATATTCATCTTTTTGCTATCTTCAGACAGACATACCAGATAACATGTTCAATATGGATAATTATGAAGGGATTTAATTTTTTTCAATGTAAATTTTCTCTGTTTATGTGATATTAGTATTTTTGGCTTCTTGACATGACATGAGATGAGATGAGATATGTCTTTTATTTGCCATAGTGTAAGTAGTTAGAGCAAGTTTTGGCAGACAGTAAGCTATCTAATGTCTCCTCTGTCTTATTTACATGAGGAATCTCAGGCACTTGCCTGGCTGCAGGAAAGGTTTCTTTGATAGTGTTTAGATATGGTTCTTGCGTCATTAATTTGTGAATGAATTTTTCTTGCATATGTGAACATAAAATACTATGTTCAGTAAAGATCCTCTGAATGACAAGAGAAGTGAAAGGGAATCCTCCCTTTGTGGTATTAATCCTCAAATGTTAATAATTGAAAATAGAATAGAAAATGTGAATTTCTCTATTACATTCCTACATTTGTAATTTTGCCTTTATTTATACCCATGTGGCATAGACACATAGTATGCAAAATACAACTGTATCATACAGGACTTTAAAGAAGAGGATAGTTCTCAGTAAAACTAAGGTACTTCTGTTTATCAGTCCCCACTGAATCTGACCACCAGCATTCTTTTTATAACTAACTCCTGGGATCTCTGGCATTTGGACAGAAAAGCTGGTATAAGAAAAGCCACAGAGCCATTAAATCCCTCTGCATTGCCACTTACCAGCCTCTGTGTCAGTGGTTTGTATTGTGACTGTTAACTGTTGGGTACAAGAGTCTGAGCCACATATATATTTGGAATCTTTGATGCTGATTCTAAAATGGCTGAAACCATCTCTTTGGCACAATATGAAACAATAAACACATTCCTTTAATAATCTTTTAAGACCAGTAGAAATGTGTTGTGATTTTTCTCCAGTATATTTTTTTAATCTGAAGTTCCAACAACAGGGACAGAAAATACACAAACTGGGTGACCCAACAGCTGAAAGAGGTTCTTAAAATTCTTCCTCTTTATACACCCATAGGATACACCATATTGCAGGGATATGTAAGTACTTGGTTTAAACAAGAAGAAGGAAGGACATAACTACAGGCAGTTTGTTACGAGCTAAATGTCCTGTGAGGTGCTATGTCACAGTGATCATTCTTTAAATGACTCTCCATGGTAGATATGATGCAGTCTATGTATTTACATGCACCCTTGCTACAGGACTGAGGCTGCAGAAGGCAACACCTCTTTAGACATGAACTCTTCCAAGTCCACCTGGGGATCGTCAAGGTCTATGCAAAGAAACTTTTCCACAATAGACTTGCATTTTTCCATTCTATCACCTTTTGAAGGATGATCAAGACGTTTGATAGGTTTTCCGTTGCGAATCAGTTCTGATACTTCCACTCCTCTCTCAATAATTTTGGTTGGCATTCCTGCTAATGCAGCAATATTGGCAGCATGACTAATGGTGGACATGCCCTGTTTGATCTGATAGAAAAATATCAACTCCTCTCCATCCTGATGGGTCTCCATGGTCAGGTACTCCAGAAGGGGTGTGTCAGGCAGGAGTTCTAGCTGCATTAAACTGTGAAAATTAGTGGAGACAAAGACCTGTGGACACTGTGTTCCTTGTCTGATCCAGTACCTCAGGACAGCAGCCAGAAGGGACAGGCCATCCAGCGTGTTGGTCCCTTTACCAAACTCATCAATAAGTACCAGGGACCTCTCTGTGGCATTGTTTACAGCCTTGGCAACCTGGTTAAGATCAATCATGAACGTGGAGAGCCCTACAGAAACTGATTCCCTACTGTGGATTCTTGTGTAAATCCCATCAATTATTCCAATCTCTGCCTCTGCTGCAGGGACGTAACTGCCGATTAGAGCCATGAACACTATAAGACCTACTTGCTTTAAGTAAACACTTTTTCCAGAAGAGTTGGGCCCTGTGATGATCTTTATTCGTCTGGTAGCCTCGCCGCTGTCCACAGGATTGGCCACAAAAGTCTTTGCACATAGCTCCATGAGTGGATGTCTTCCATCCTTGATGTGGAAGCCGTGGCGGTGAGTGAAGCGAGGTCGGCAGTAGGCGTTCTCCCGGGCCATCACTGCCAAGGCTAGCAACACATCCAGGTGCGCCGTGTACTCAATCACACTGTTAAGTACTTCAGACTTCTCCAAGATCTTTGTCTGCAGCTGGTGCATGATGAGTGTTTCCTGGTCTCTGATCTCACAGTGCAAGTCACCCAGCAGGCTGTCTAGCTCCTTGGTCCGGGCACTTCTGTAGTGCAGTTTATCCTCTGACAAGAACATGAAGTCCAAGCCTTCAATTTCAAAGTCAGTCTTATCCACCATATTTGGTAGGCGTGGAATGGAGAGAAGGAACCCAATCAAAGGAATGTAGATCACAGAACAGGAGGGAATATTATTGTCCAAAGTCTCCAGTTCTTTTCGTGCCACTTCTGTAAGGAAGTCTGACAGTCCCATCAGCTTTCGTTTCTTCTCATCAATTGAGGCATCTACATTGGGTCTAACAGTGAAGCGGTTCTCTGAGAGGCTGCCTTCAAAGTCTACCACTTTGCTGATCACGTTAGCAATGTAGTGCAGATCATCAGTGAAGACACGTGAAATAGTCTGAAAAAGTTCAATAGTGTTGGGCAGAGAACGACACGTGTCTCTAAGGCACACTGCATTGTATGCTGTCTTATACAGTGCCTGCCAGTCACTAACTTTTGTGTTGGAAAGAGTCATTCTCTTTAAAATAAGAGGCACGTTTTTAATATTCTTGAGGCAGTTCTGAAGAGTGAGGACTGTTTCATGGTTCTGAGCCAGCAGGAAGAAGTTGATAACATCCAGCCGTTTGTTCAGCTCTGCCAGGTTCCGGGTAGGTCGTGTGAGCCACAACCTCAGCAGTTTTTCTCCCCATTTGCATCTGCAACGGTTTAAAATTCCAAATAAGCTAAATCCTTCTTTTAGTCCACTGGATAGCTTGTACACAGAAGGATGGATGTCACTTTTAAATATCTGCAGGACACAGTAAGTGTCTTGGTCCATATTCACAGTATCTGACAGCACAAATTTTTTAAAGGCCAAAATAGGAACTGCTATACTGCTGTCTTCGAGTTCCACTCCAACCCTTCTTCTGTCTAGAAACTTAAGGAGGCCCCCTAAGGCTCGTATCATGAGTGGACTCTCAAAAGGGATGATTGAGGACAAATAGAGAATTTTCTCTGTGGCAGTCATATGAGATGGGATAAATGGAAATTGCCTAGACAGGATCCGTTGCTTGCTGACTTCTAGGCCAAAATCTATGTTAGGAAACAGAACAATTTCTGGTTTTCCTATGTCTTTATCACCAGCAGTAGCTGTTAGGTTGGTCAGGAATTTGGCAATATTCTGGTCCTGTTTTGCACTGGTCACTATGCATTGAGGGTTAAGTTCCCCAATCACTTTTTGCAGTAGCTTGAGGTCTTCGTTATCAGGTATCTCAGGCATGAAGTAGACTGAGCAATCTTCTGTATCATAGTAAGTAATTGCCAGCTGCCCTGCATACCACAAAACAGACATATGTGTCTCCGAGCCCACTTGCTCCTCTGGCTCGGGCTCAGGCGGCGGTGGCAAGACACAGCTCGTGGCTGATGTGGCACTCATCTGTTGGCAAGAGGTATTTTTACTCACAACTCATCCAAACTGTCCTGAGAAGAAACTTTAATTGACAACAGGAGGTTAGCACTCACTCTTCCAAGCCTGGAGAATCTAAAACGCTACCAGGAATTAACTATAAATGTTCAAGTGAAAAGACACAGCCAGTTACTACAGCCACCATCAGCTTCCAAGGAAGGTGTAACAGAGCTAACTACCAGCATTAGTTTTACGGTTGTTCTTTGTGTTCTTTATTTTTTTTAAAGTCTGTGTACACCCAAGTACCTATAAATACAGTAACATGTACGGACATGTATATCCATGCAGAAAATCATCCTCTCTCAGAGGTTCGTGGCATGCACCTACGCTGACCATGGCTCTTCTCAGCAGTGCAGCTCCACCACAGCCTGGCCATCATTTCAGGGCCGCAGCCCCATATTTATGCTGCACTATCACACAACACCAGTTTCTGTACAAGCACATAAGGGATCGGAGATACCAGTGCCTGTCAGCACCTCACTTCCAACCCTCTCCCACTTCTTTGCTCGCTACTCACCCTCCTCACCACAGACAGGCAGCTCGTCTCAGCTGCTGCGCCTCCCTGCAGCTCAAAGGCGTTGTGCTCTTCCCTTTCCCTTCCCCTCCGGGCAGGAGCTCGGCGCTCCGTCGGCAGGGCCCGTCAGAGCCCCGGGCCCGCCTCTGCACCCGGGCCGTGCCCACAGCGGCCCTGTCCCGGCTGGCGGCGCGGCAGCTCTGCAGGGAGCGGCCTTGGGGCGGCCTGCGGGCCCCGGCGGGAGGGAGCAGCCCGGTGGTGTGCTGGGCTGTGGGGCTGGCACACGGAGCCCTGAGCTGCTTCCGTCTGTGCTACCTGCGCTGTCACCACTGGAGCCTTCCTGCCCCTCTTCCCAAGGCTCACTGTGGCAGTAGCCACGGGGACTGCATGGGTTCAAGTGCTGGGTTAGCGGGCTGCACCTTCCCAGAGAAACGGGCAGAAAAACTACACATTGCAGGGCTGCCAAAGACATTGTCCCTGGTGCTCTGGCAGTCCCGCAAGAGCTCCCCGTGCCGTGCCTCTCCAGGCCCACGTTACACAGCCATGTCCTTTACAGGCATCATCCATTACAGTGCTTCCTCGAGAGGCAGGTGTCTTCCTCCTCCCCTTCCAGCACCAAACACTTCAAAGTGGCCTCTCAAGTACTCTTGTGTCTGACCCTCCCCCATTATAGCTTATCTTATTATCAGCATCTGTACTATTCCCATGTGGTAACAACTTTTGTCTTGCATCTCTACTGCTCCAGACCCTTTCAGTTAAGAAATGAGCCATGACCTTCCCATGCACCTGCATTGCTTCATCCTTTCACGTCTCACTGCAAGCAGCACTCCAGAAATTGTTCCAGTTACTAAAAATATAATCGTTTTCCCATGGCTGCTTTTCCAAATACCTTTCAGTGGTGCATCACAACCACGACTCAATTCCTGAGCGTTCAGCTTTTGATTCACACCTTACCAACCTGTCTTTGACAAGCAACATCCCAGCGTCTTGTAAATGTTATTTTTTTATTGGAACATGAGGTTGTGATTTTTATCTTTTCTTCATTTCATTCCAGAATTACTCAAGGCTTCACATTTTAACAAGTGTTCTGGCTGAAAAGGTCTTTTTTATTACTAATTGATGTCTAACTCTTTTTCCAAGAACTGTTAGCCAGAAAGCAAGGAATGATGATTTAATGTCAGAATAACCTTAGTACATAAGGACTAGTCTAGCCATGGAATATAAAATTTCAAGTAATTTCTACAAGGATGGAATAAATGTACACTTCCACGGAAATGTAGATTCACAAATTTCCATTTCCTGAAATGAAAAGCATCCACCACTAGATGTCATCATTTCAGAGATTAAGGAAATGAAAAAACATTTGACCTTCGCTAAAGTAGACTTCACTCTTCACACTGATGAGCTGCCGAGAAAGCAATTGGGTTTGCATTATTGGGAGGTAGATTGAAGGAGACAGTACTGAATTTCTACAGAGATCTACAGAGATTTTTATTCTTATTCTTATTTTTATTCTACAGAGATTTTTATTGATGATGCAATGGAATGAGGACCCCCTAACTCTTAAAATAACTACTGAAATTATGTTTTCTGAAAATAGTCTAATAGAATATTTATTATGTTCCGCATTATGCAGGCAAAACTGCATAATTATTCATATATTATAAGTCCCAGTAAGTTTTTAGATTTACTGAGATAAAAAAGTCTAATGCTGCTAAAACACAACAATTTTTTCCTGTGGGCTGATTTTAATGACTCAGAAAACTGCCCTTGATGACCATTTGAGATTGTTCTTTGCAGCAGCATGCCCAGTGATGACAGCAAGAATAATTTCAAGTTACATGTTCCATGAACACTGTTGCAAATCGTTGGAAGTTAAAGCAGTTGTAGCATTGTGTATGTCTATTTGTTTCCTACAGGGCTGAAAAGGAAGTGGGAGAAAGGAGAACTAATGACACTTTTATTTCATTGTTAACTTCTGCATTACACAGTGCTTCCCTAAAATGGAAGATTTGGCACATGATTATTTCATGTATTCTTTTTGCATCTTGAAGTAGTTTTCCATACTAACTCTACTTATGGTTAAAATGAAAACTATAGGAATTAAATATGAAAATTCAGTCTCCAAATAGAATGCCTAACTAAATTTTATGTTGCTTTTTACAGGTGAAAAAAATTGACCCTAGTCTGTATGAAGATTTCAAAAACCATTATTTTGGAGATGAGATCTTGCACCGCTTTGATCTTTGCTCCATGTTTAAAAAAAAGCAACCAAATGGCTACTACTACTGTGAGTCCTCCATTGTTTTTGGTAAGTACATCTTAATTTTCTTCTGGTCAGTTGTGTCTCTGAGTTATATGTGCAAAAAGCCATTTTTCTGGAGTGTGTGTTAGGTGATTCTTGTAAGAGCCATGGAGTCTGACAGAAGTCTCTTCTGCAGCCTTGGCTCTGCAGGAACTCTGTGCAGTCGTTCTCACTGACAGCTGAAGTTTATGTTCAATTATCCATCTCCAGAATCACGTTCCATTTCTCATCCTAAAATGAATGTTTAAGATAAGTGAGATGTATCACTCCCCAGAGCTGCTCATCTCTCTGTTGACTTTAAAGACAGGCTGTGTGACTAAGTCAGATTAGACCCAGTACTTACAGATGATTAAAGCTAAGTGAAATGTCTCTGGTTTGGCAGACATGTGACCTTACTTGGACTACATTCATGTACAGAGAGAATTTCAGTAGTACCACAGGTCCTATAATAGCTCTTCAGAATACCATTAGACTTTAAACATTGCACAGACATCTAGCTAGATTATTGGAATGCTAGAAATCACAGTTGTGTCTTCCTGCTTTGTCTGAACAGGAACACCACTGTTAGCAGTTAGTGCTGGTTTCAGGACTGTGTGTAGGGCTTTGGTGATGATTTGGTTTCTCCCTTGTGGTGACTTCTTTGTGCTGCAACATTGCTGCTGGAAGTGCTTACTGGTCTTGAGGATTGTTCTGAGGACTTTTAATTAAATACTTAAACAATACTTTAAACATGCCAGGCACTTCACAAATTCTAGTTGCTGTTAATGTTTTGGTTGTGCTTAGGGTCACCTTTATTTAGCTTAGCTAAATTGTTACCAAGAAATCAAAAGCAGTACAGAGGAATAAGGCATAGGATGTGACAAAAATATTGCAAAATCCAGATCAGTCAAAATCAAAATGAGATATATTTATACATATTTATTTATCTATCTATATGTCTTATCATATTATTATCTTGTGTTTGTATGTCTCACAGTTATGTTTATCTTTGTGTATATAGCTCTATATATGTCTTTTGTACATGTTTGTGCATTTAAATATTATTTATATGCATCCAAATGATTCAGAGAAAGAGAAATTACAAGATCATTTAACATGGCATAAAATTTTTGATTTGGGTGAAATTGAGGCTCCACTATTTACAAATATTCTTCAGACTATTCTGGAGTATGATTAAGGAATTTGATATATAACTCTTTACAAAAAAGAATCTGCTTAGTAGTATATTTGGTAGATATGTTTTTCCCAAACATTTGCTTAAATCTGTCTTCTTGAACTTGTCTTGTTACTGACATCTCAGATTGCTAAAATGAAACAGTCTTTCAGCAGTCTTTTGAATGTGAGTCCCATTAAATGGTTTACAACAGCAGTCAATCAACCAGTATTCAAAGCAAGAATCAGATGCTTGTTTGGCTTTAATTCAATCCCAGTATGACCATGCATAAAGAATTTATGTGTCATTTTCACAGTCCAAAGAGAACTCTCCTTTGAATTATTTTTACATGAGCACTACATCTGACTTTCTCTAGCAATAGAGAGAATGGATGTTCTTCACTGATATTAGATTAAGAAAGGCCACTGTCATTATCCCCATTTTTTTCAGTTCTATATGGATTTAGATGCATCTTGGTGAAATATGTGCATTTAATTTCTTGGTTTTGTACATGTTAATATATATTTATCTAAAGTCAACAAGTGAAGGAAAAAGTTATATTAGAATGGAGTTTAAATGACTTACTTTTTAATTTCAGAGAAGAAGAAATTGTATTTTAATGAATTTTGAAAAATTCCTTTTCATGTATTTTAAAATGTGATTTGAATAGGGTTTTTAGTAATTATAGGTAGCTAGGACATTAAAATAATGGAGTTAATGTAGTTCTATTAATACATCAAAAATAGTGAAATTTCACAACTACTTAATACAGACAAAACACTGTATCCGGGTCTAGTTCTTCCTACATGTACAGGTACTCAAGCACTTATCTTTTCCTTGAAGTACACAGAAATTACAGAAACAGAATTTACTTGTTACCTAGAGTTTGGTCAGAGTTGAGTGTTTTACATTTAATAAGATGAAAAGATCTGAAAGGGGATGAGAATTAATGTCAGAAATCCATTCACAACAGATACTTGCTTACTACCACATCCTGGCAGCCAGGAGGGCCAACCCTGTCCTGGGGTGCATCAGGCACAGCATTGCCAGCTGGGCAAGGGAAGGGATTGTCCTGCTCTGCTCTGAGCTGGGGCGGCCTCACCTCCAGTGCTGGGGGCAGTTTTGGGTGCCACAATGTAGAAAATATATTAAATTATTAGAGAGTGCCCAAAGGAGTGCAACAAAGATGGTGAAGGGCCTGGAGGGGCAGCCATGTGAGGAGCAGCTCAGGTCACTTGGTCTATTCAGCCTGGAGAAGACTGAGGGGAGACCCCACTGCAGTTACAACTTCCTCGTGAGGGGAAGCAGAGGGACAAGCACTGATCTCTTCACTCTGGTGACCATTTACAGACTCAAGGAAATGCCATGAAGCTGAGGTGGGGGAGGTTTAGCTTGGATATTAAAAAAAGGTTCTTCACCCAGAGCTGGTTGGGCACTGGAACACGCTTCCCAGGGAAGTGGTCACAGCACCAAGCCTGACAGAGTTCAAGAAGCATTTGGGCAATGCTGTCAGGCACATGGTGTGACTGTTCTGTGCAGGGCCAGGAGTTGAACTTCATGATCCTGATGGGTGCCCTCCAGCTCAGTGTATTCTATGATTCTATGGGAAATAAGTGTCACAAGACATATCAGGTGCATATTTATTTAAAGGTGTGTTTAAAAATAGGGGAACCAAAAGAGATTGATATGAGTAAAAGGCAGAAGTACAATACTTCCTGAACTGCATCAGTATGTTCTGTGGGTAATCAGGCTTTGACAGGATGTTACAGAGCAGCATCCACTAACTTTAGCAGAGTCTGCATCTGCACCAGAAGCTTTCTCTATCTGTGTGCTAGCCTCACAGGATATGTGTTCAGGAGTTAAAAATTTATCTGATAGTGAAGGTAATGTTGAAGCTTCATCTTCAAAGTAGAGTTCAGTTTCCTGTTTAAAGCAAACAAAACAGCAGGGCAACAAAGTGTCATTCTTTGGACCACTCACCTCATGGCAGTTGCTGTATCCTCAAAATCCCAAAAAAAGATGAGTGAATGCTGGAATGGATTGAGCTTTTCAATATATATTCTTTCACGTGAATGACTGGTCAGTTTTTGATGTTGTGGTAAAGATGTTCAATGGATCTTCTGACTGTCAGAAGGAGCATTATGTAAATCTTATGTCAAATATACCTTTAGCATGAAGTATCTCACTTAAATATTTTCAGGATCCAGTAATGAAGGTTTTTGTACACTTGTTTCAAAGAAAATTGGTTTGAAGTATTATAATGTAAAATGAGATTATAAACACATTAAATAAAGTTATAACATGCCAACCTGTTTTCTGTGATGTTTCTTCTGAGTGGCTTGTTAGAAGTTTATACATCAGATTTCCCTTGTGCTATCTCTGAGGTAGAGGAACTTCAAGAAGTCTGTTCCTTGGTGGAAACCACCCAGGAGGTTACTGTTACTTTCTGCACAGCCAAAATTCATATTTCTGGAATGTGGACCAACCTGGAGGTTAAAGTACTCTTACAGTCCCCCTTAATCCTTGCAATCTAGCAGTGGCAATATGGAAAATAAAGTATCAGACTACAAACATCTGTTTTATCTACATAAAAGCATAATAATATGTTAAAAGGTAATGCTTCTTTCTGCTCAAATAATACCTCAAAGAGATGCCTTTTTAAGTAGCAGAACACTAGTGGATCTATTTGCTTTTCAGTGGATCTATGTACAGGTTTGATGTCCAATCTGACCTTGTCACCAAGGTCATTCAAGGTCAAGTCTCTCTGAGATGGGAGACAGAAAGTTGTTCTTGCAATCCTAAAAGGAGTGTCTAAGACAGGCAGGATCTAAAAAGTGTCTATGATAGCCAAGCTGTGAGTAAAAGATACACTGATTGAGCAGTTGTTAATATTTTTTAATTAGCTTGCTTGCTAATGCCATACATATGTATATATAAAGATACAAGTTTTCAACTAAATGGCAAAAAGATGCATTATATTTGCAATCTTTAAATTTCTGAGGGGGATCGATAACATTGTGCACAGAACATGTTACAAAAAAACTTAATTCTTGACAGTTGCTGGTGTTATGCTGTTTAAACCATTCAAGTAACATTTTTGTGGCTTTGATAAACTTGATTAGGCTTTTGTGGTGCAGTTTATGCTTCCACATAACATTGTACAATGCTAGCCAGGCAGCTGCTCAACACCCATGTCTCAAACAAAGAATAAGATGCTTCTCATGGTAAGTTTTATATGAGCAACAGGTTCCCACAGGGAAGAAAGAATTACAGAAGAATGAATAGGAAAAAGACTTGTCTGTACCTAAAACAGAAAATAGATATGATAATGTCACTCTATGAACTCTGAACAATACTGAGAAGAAACAGAAGACTGAAAGTAAAAGAATTGGAAACCAACTGATAGTTGGATAGATTGTCATCATCCCTCAGTCTGCTCTTGATAAAAATGCGCTTACAGTGTCAAGCAAAAAACAGAGTAGCACTTTGCCTTCATCATCAAGGACGAAGACATTTCAAATACAGTGTGCAATATGAAGTTTTGCCAGTTTGTCTGGAAGCTTTTTATAATGGTACTATCTTAAATGAAAGAAAGATTGCCATTTGTCCCCTGTAGATGCTCTCCTGCTTCTCTATTTACTGGTGGTTTGACCTCAATGTCGTTGATTTTATTTGTATGGCGATTGAGCATTTTCTCACATTGGGAACAGCAATGGTAAGCAGTTAAATGCTGCTTTAGTTGTCCAGATTCTACACCCAGCAAGATTACACATATTATGTGTTGGTTTCTTTTCACCTTCTTTCTTAATTACATGACAGTGAATCCCTTTTTGTAAAATAATGATACGTTCTTTAGTTTTACCTTTTATATACCCTTCTCTCCTCTTTGTAATTTCAAAATACCCTTAACTTGTTTCTTTCACTTCTTAATTTTCTTTTCTTGATAGTCTGTTTAGAGCCTAGCTTCTACTTTCTCCACCCTATTAGGTTTTGAGTAATTGTTTTTGAGATTCTTGCATATCTGTGGCACTTCTACCAAATTTTAAATAATTATATGGTAGTCATAGTACTTCTGGATAAAAATGTCTTGGGTGGTTTCCCAGGGGCTGTTTCTTAACATTTAGAATTAGTAATTAAATCACTGTTTGTGTGGAGTTTATCCAGAACTGCTGCAGTCTTGTGCATGCAGTGTGCTGAATAAGTATTCGCCTAAATAAAAAGCAACAGGTATTACGTGCTAATCAATAAAGTCTTTCCCTAAAGAAATTCCAGAATAATATTTCATTGTTCCAAGGCAAATTCTAATGTTTGAGCTTTAATTTTGGCAAATGTATGACAAATGTATGACTTCATGAGACAGTGACAGAGAGCTTCAAAGACAGGAACATGATGTTTGGAATTCAATCATTTATCTCCTAGTACTGAAAACAAGCAAAAAACCTTCTCATCACTTTTTGTGATAATGAGATTTATTTTTTGTATTTGATTATGAGATTTACTTTATTGTATGGGATCATTTTTGCTATACTCTTTTTAAAATAGCACAATGCAATTCTGTTCAAAATACTATTTTCCTTTGTTTTTCAACAAAAGAGTATTTGAAGTAGTGATGTGTTTTTGTGCCAGAGCTGTTATCAGTAGTTGAAAATAAGTCAAAATAAGATTTTCCAAAATGGTTTTCAAAAATATGGACAAACAATGGATAAAACTGATGAAGAAAATTTAACAGGAGAGCACAAAATCTTATTTGACATCAGTAAGATTGTGATTCATAGCTGAAAATTTAGTTGAGTATATGAAAAAGACAGAATTGATTTTTCACAACAGAACATAGTGTGCTATAAAAATACAATTTAATAACGTCCAGCAGGTTTTTAGTGTCTTAAGTATTTATGCTTTAAAGATATTTTCCTCAGCAGACTTTGGTGTTCAAACAGCTAATTTATTTCTAAATTTAATATATTAAAAATACATTGAAAATGCATAAAGCATTGATTTCAATATACCTTAATTGCAAAAAAGGAAACAGACCATTTAGGTGATGTGGAGTAAACTAAATATGTAATATTCATTATTGAATGGATCAGTAAATATATAATATTCTTTCATTGAATGGAGCAGTAGAAGATAATTAGTTTATATTCTTAAAATTTTCCTAGCTAGCAAGGTGCTTTTGTTGGTGCATATTACTTGTATAGTGTTGACATCAAATAAAAGGTATGTTTGATTTACCATAATCAAATTAAGCTCTTTCTGCAGTTTCTGAGGAGTCTTTTTCAGTATTTTGAAGTATCTGGAATGAAAGGACGACCAGTTTCCCACTGTTCATTAGTGTAGAACTCTTACCCAGTGTGCACCATGGGTCCACAGAGAGTCTGTAGGCTTCCTACCTAATCCTTATGAGGTATTCTAAAATAAGATATGGTTGCAGATCAATAGAGGTCTGTACCTCAGGGGTACAAATGCTGACATAAAAATGTAGCTAGTGGGGAAAAGGGCTTGTTTTGAGTAGTACCAGAACTTGTATTTCTCTTTCACAGCAGTACTCAGTAATTTATCAAAACAGGTGTTTCTAGGATAGAAACAATAGTTTTCTTATTCTAGACCGTGCATAAAATATTTTTGAGGCCCCTAGTATTTGTAAAAGTAGGTTCTTTTAGTGAAAATCATTTCAAGATAAAATGTGACAGATTTTAAAGGTGCATTGTTAATGTGGCTTCTAGTGTAATTTCTTGTTTCCAACAAAGCCACAATGTGCTGTTTCTCATGGAAGCAGTAGAATGTAAGAGCAAGATTACATCAATCACAAGCTAAAACATGACATCATTATTTTAACAGTAGCCTGACAAGTTACTTCGTTTTAATCTGTTCTTAAACACAACAGAGAGTGTTGTCACAGTACCTGCTGACTACATAGTATGTGATCTTCTATTTTTAAAATGAAGATAAGATATTTAAGATCTGCATTAATATTGGATGACAGCTAAGAGACCTGAACCTCTTCTCTGTTTATAGGACAGTTAGGCAGGTATGTTGAGTACAAAATGTTGAAGATGTCACTCAATCAGTAAAGACCTTCTTGGGAGGGTGCAACATGCAATTCACAAACTTGTTGCTATATTACATATGTGAAGAGTTTTCATTTCTTCTTAGTGAAGTATATCTGAGTCTGCATGTGAACCCTTATTTGTCAGCCATCCAACCAGGGACAGTCCAGCATTGCACGTAATCCCCCTGCCCCACACATACCAGAGGATGTGGGGTTTTCACACTGCCTTTTATGCTAGTGGCAATTCCTTATCTGTTCCATTGCAGGATTAAATGTGCTAACCACCCATGGCATAAGCTACGTGGTAGGGTTTGACGTACCTCGCTCGTTTGTGCTGTGGAAGGGACAGGGAGAACTTGGGATCATGTGGAGATGAGAATGCTAAATGCAGCTGTTCTTCCTGCTTCTCAAGCGTGGGTGCCACCACTAGGCTGATGCTGTAATGTTTAGCTATGTGCTAATTTCTGTACCAGCATCAGCAGCTCAGGAGCTTTACATGATCAAAGCTGTGGTACCCAGGTGTAGATTGTGAACATGCAAACATAAGCATACTTACCAGACATACTTACAAACATCTGAAGGTGGGCTTCCAATTTTTTAACTTTCTTAACATGCCTACTCTTTATTTTCTGAGACAGTGTGGGTTCACACTGCTTCCATTCTAAGCAAATATCTGGGTGTATGGGGTTGCCAGAGTGCTGAGCTTGACAGTTTCAGTTGGCAGCACAGATTTCTATTCACCTGGATTTGGATCAGCTATTGGTACAGCAAGAGTGTTCTTGCTAGACTGCGTGGTTTTACTTTAGGTAAATAGTTTACTTTCTGAAGTCCCAAGACATTACAGTTGACCCTTTGACACATACTTTTAAAAACCTCTGCTCTTGCTTCGTTCTTTGCAAAGAGCAGGTTTGATTTAGAGAATTCTGAGTAGCCATCCACAGCCTAGGGATTACAGCAGAAAGTAATTGCTGACTGAAGACTGTTTGAAAAACCTTTTGCCTTTTAAATCATTTATTTAGAGAAGCAGTGAAAATGCCACAATTGAATTTTAATACCTAGGCTACCGTAGCTTTTTTTTTTTTAATGTTTAAGATGATTTGAATCAGAAACCTTAGATACTGAACTTTATTGTTTTAATCAAGAGAACAAACAAAAGCCTTTTTTACACATATAAATGCTCCTAATTAAATGCTTTTGGAAAGTGGGTCAAGCTGAACAGGAACAAAGCATTCTCTTATTCCAAAATAAGACTGTTCACATATGGAATTATTCAGAAACAGCTCTTAGTACTTTAAAATTCCCAGGCAATGTTAATCTGTGTTATCTTTCAAATGCAGGCAAGCTCTATAGTTTTCCTTCCTCATTCCTATCATATTGCAGACTCAAAACATATTGGATGTTAAAATTTTTCATCACTTGATTAGGTTGTTACACTACTTCTGGAAGAAGAGGAGATTTGTTAGTGAATCTTTATTATTAGAAATGTTATTTTCACATGAAAGCAAGTAAAAGCAATTTTTTTTTTTGCATGGGATGTACTGTTTCACATTGAATTCTTTGTGATCTTTATTATTGGTAAATTCAGCTTTCTATACATTGTAGTCCTGATGTATACAATATCTCAAATAATATATCATCCACAACCCAGATTATGGTTACACTATTTCCTTCTTCCAGTTTTCTTGCAGTTAACTAGTCAAGAGTTTCTCATTTTTACTTTTTTATTCCCAGAATTATGCAAAATATCTAGTTTAAGTTTATTCATAATTCATTACCTGGATTGGTTTGAATGTACTTAGTGGTTATCTCTAGTCTTGGGATAGCTTTTCTTAATTTCACATGAAGGTATGCTGTGTCTCCAAATGGAGTTTAAAATATTATAGTACAACTCTTTCTATATAGCATAAAACCCTATCTATTTCAGAGCAAACCAAAATCTGTAATTTGAAATACAGATGTGTAAACCCTAATGCCCTAGTTATTTGAGAACTATTGCAAATATTTCCCAGATAAAGAGTCATCTGTATTTTTACTTCCTCTCTGTATCATGGTGCCTTTTCTTGGCTTATATGACCAACTCACACTATGATGTTGCATTTATTCAGGTGTTTATGAGGAAAAGGGGCTAAGGTTTTAGAGATTTAGTTCCTTCTTACTGTTTATCCGCACATTCAGTTTTAAATTCTTCAGTCACTTTCAGTCCTTTTCTTCCCTTCTTTCTCTCTTTGGGACTTAAGTAGTACAGGGTCAGTGGCAGTGAGGTTCACCCAATGAGATTGTAAGAAAAGAAAATTATTTTGGGAGAACACTGGTTTATGCTAGTACATTTTAAAGGTGAGAATTATAAAGTAGAATGCAATAGCTGAGTACAATTTTTTTTTATTCTTTGGATATATTTGAACTATTTAGCATCTCTTTTGTTTAGAGGAGGTTTCTTGTCTAAACGAGTTGCACTGCTCAAAGACATGGAATTAGTCAGCTGCATATACCTGATAAGTTTATCTTCTGTACCAGTAGCTGTTCTGACTGTTCAATTTTTATTTGAATACTTTTATATTTATGGTTTATTTAATATAGTGGAAGAATCTGTAAGGGGTTTTGTTTTGTCACATATATACATTTTTTCAATGTGAGTTTACATTTGTGCAAATTAAAGTGTAATGGTCTGTCAGTGCAGTTATATTAATATAACTTTGTACTAGTGGGGCAAATACAATAAGAAATCTACCATCTTCAGACTCTCATTTAAGGGCTGTTTTCCCAAATAAATTTTGGTCCACAATGTTGGCCTATAATCTCTTGCACTGTGAAATATAACACGTACTGAATGTGTGTTATCTACCTAGCTAAAAGTGCATTTCATAGGTGTATTATGTTGAAAAGTCCTTCTGTTTTGTATTAGAGGAGGAGATTGTTACATATCCTTGTGTGTAAATAAAATGTAAAAGCAAAAAAAAAAAACGGTTTTAGATTAATATCTTTGTAGGAATTTGTCCCCAGAATGAGATGCCTCCCTTTCCAGTTGTGTGGAGTCCAGTATCTCAGAGTAGAATCAAGAAAGGCTGAACTGAATGCTGCATTGAACAAGCCAGGCATCAACACCTCTTTGTCTTTGATTTTTGAGTTAGGCATCTCACCCAGCTGGTATCCAAAACCTCTGCTTATGATACATGGGTACTTAAATCAGGTTTCACATTTTATTTTAAAGAGGAAATACTTTTTACATACACGATTTGCTTGCAAATGAAACTTCACATTGGCACCTTTTTTCCTCTCAACTTGGGTAAATTCAAGCCCCCAGAGATTAGCAAAGCTACAAATGGCAGCTCAGCATGGAAGCTGAATGATGCACCAGTGTTCTTCAAGGAGCTTCACCAGAGCAGCAGAGAATTCAGACAGAGCCAAAGAGCCAAAGATTGAGCCCCACCCCTGACCCAAATCAGACTCTGTAATCCTGTGATTACTTCCTGGAGCATCTAGTCTTACAGAGATCATAAGCACAATGCTAAAATGCTCACTGAACTCTTAATCTTGTGGCTAATTTAGAAAAGGGAGTGTCCAGTTTCTGGATCCTAAGCCCAGGCGGTTCAAACTGAGCCAGTTCTGGACATGACTATTTCTGCTACTGCACAACAGAAGAATATGTGGGGTTTATTTGGTTTCTGGATGCAGGCACATCACTCCTGGATAAATGCTCACTTTAGCGCTTGTCTTTTTTTGGTTTTCATTAGAAACAAATTATCAATATATAGGATTCATACATACATACATATTATATTTATGTCCCTTTGTGTGTGTTTGCATGTTTGCATATAGTGCACATGCATGCATGTTTACAGTAAGGTGATGCAAAACTGCTTTTAAGCAGCTCTTTTCTTGCTGAAATCTTTGTAATCAATTCAGCCACAGTGGTGGGTGATGTTCGTTCACATGGAGGAGGTTTAAAAAAGCACAGCAAAAAAAGCATTGAATGCATGTGGGTTTGGACAGCCTTTGTCTATGGGACTTGTATGGTACCTTGACATATATCCAAGCTGCTTCCTACCAGTTGCATGGTAGATGCACCCGTGATAGGCTTTGGATTTACTGCAGCCCAGATGTTCATTTTCTCATATATTGTTAGTACGTGTTTCATTGAAATGTTCCTTTTCTTTGGAAACCATTCAGAGAATCTCATACATGAATGTCCATTTAAAGGAGTATCTTTTTTGACTGTTGCATGTTGTTATCTTTTGTATGTGAGCTTATTTTTCAAGCTATGCTAGCTTTTACATTCTTATGTAAAAAGTTCTTTAGCACTTAAAAAATTCATGTTTAACATCATAATTAAAATACATCTATAAATCCTATTTTATCCATTAGTATAAAGTAGCAGCTTTAAAATCAGAACAAATACTGGTGGTATTACCAGTGATTTATCCTCTCTCCAAAAATATTTATCATGGCTAAGGATGAAAACAACTGTCTCTTTCCCTTCTCAAGGAGTTGTACAGTACACAGAAATTTTACGGAAATAATCAGAATGAGAATAAACAAAAGAAATTGTTTTACTATATTTAATGCCTGCTTACACAAGTAAATTTTGTAAAGAAATGCTTTTCAATACATTGAGGTAAAGAGAAAGAATTTGTTATTTCACTTAGTTGGCATTGTATCCTCTTGCTCTCAGAGTAAATGCAGAATCACATTCCCTTTTTTATGACCTTTATAAATACCACTGTGTCCTTGGAGTACAGAAATATGCAGGAATGCCCACTCAGTTAATTACATTTTACTCAGTTAATATAAGTATCTCAGTCTCCTAATTCTTAAATTCCTTTTGAAGAATGAAAATATTTTTCTCAAAATGGCGCAGTTTTTGTACAAATAGGTAATGTGGTCATATGTGAAACTAAAATTCCAGAACACACTTCCTTCATATTAATAAATCTTAAATACTGAGATTGAAAGGCAATAAATATATTTCTAGGTGAAGATACAAGAAGGTCTTCGAGGTGTAGTTGTAACTGTCTTATTTTTGAGAACCTTCCAGTAAATCGCTCCTAGCTGTTAGATCACTTTTGACTCCATAGTTTTCTAGGACATTGAGATTATGCACTTTCAGTGTTCCAAATTCTATATTACGTAGATATCACTTCTATATCTTTTTATAGAGATGTGATAGAAAATCACAATGCATAATCTTTTCTTCACTTGTTCTTACTTTATGTTTTACTTCTTCCAAGTATGCATAACATTCAGATTAATTGTTGTCAGTAATTTTATGTGACCTACAAAGAAACTTAGCCATTCATTTAAAAATGCATATATTTTAATTTTTAATCTGTAAGCATATTCTGTTAATGTCTGAGTCTCTTGGGTAAGTCCTATAATTACATCTACATTATTTTAATGAACTCCTGTATTTTATCTCATCTGTAGTTGGAGGCCAGTGACTGGCAGAACTATTTCTTTAAATCAAAATTTGGAGGCTGTTGATCTGTAGCAAAAGAATTATTCTAGATTAAGTGTCTCTTAACTTTAGGGCAGGACCTGATTTTTTACTTAAGGCATTTAGACAAGAATGTATGAAAGGAATAACAAGAATCTGTGTATGACTAACCAAAATGAGTTTAGTTCACAGTCATCTGAGAAAGCAAAAGCTGGCTGGCATTCCCGGTTCTCCTTTTCTTTCCATTTAGAATGAGTTTTCTGCTTTGGTCTCAAGAAAATCTTGGAGCAGAATAGTGTAAGAAATGAATCAGTGTTACTGCCTGTCCTGATCCTTTAGCAGAGTCTATCTGGCACTTCTCTTTGTGATGATAAATCTGGTAGATTCACACACAGGCAGTCAGGGCAGTGTAATGCCTTTTAGTTAAAATTACACCAGCAGTTACCCAGCTTTCAATCCTTTGGTGTGTTTGTGATGTGTTGGTAGACCATATGCTAAGGGATCAACTGGAAGTGATAAATGCAAATTATTCACTACACTTACTGCAAAGATATATTAATAATGAATGCATTTTTTGCGCCTGTTTTTGAGATGAACATTTCAAATTCCACGCTCTTTTCCCCTTTCCTTTCATAATGTAAATTAAAACAGTGATAAGAAAAATGCAAAAGGAAAGAAACAGCTTTTTAAAATTACAGTCAGTAAATGCTGGACTAAATGTTCACAATATTCAAGAATATGTGAGCTAGATCCTGAAATATTTTGCAATGTCCAATTTCTATTTCTTTAGGAAGGAGTGAGAGCAAAGTCTTCTGAAAATAACTTTTATTTTAGCTGGTATACTCAGAAGAGAGCGTAACAGTTTAGTGCATTTGTTGTTGGCAAAAGATTGTTCTCTGTTTATCAGTTTTAGCTGAACATAGTTCTGAGCTTCACCTGGCATGTACTGTTTTAAGTGACATTGTGCATGTCAGATGAAAGCCATGGTGCTGCACAATAATCAGATAAAACAATTCAAACAAGAATGTGGCCTGAAGGATCCATATTTTGTTTCTATGTGAAACTCAAGGTAGTGAGCCCTTTGCTGAGGTGAATGGGTTTAAATAGCCCAAAAGGGTGATATTCCTGAGGAATCTCACAGGTGCAAGTCTGGGATGGGAATATTTGCCTGCTGCCAGTGGCCAAAACACGGGCACTGGAGGAGAATTAACTGCTTGGCAGACAAAGCTGCTTTCTCATCTCATTGGCATGGAGGAAACTAGAATTCTCTGGGCATTGACTTTGGCCTGACTTCTTGTCGATTTTGTGTGTATATGCCAGTCAAACTCTTAAAATTGAGGACTGATTAGGACTGAACATGATTGCTGGCCACAGCATCCTTCTCCCTCCTTGCTACTTTTACAGACCTTCTTTCCACTGTGGCTGATCTTTTTGAAGGACTGTTAGCTGTGTAAGAAAAGGCTGTATTTAAGGATTTATTCAAATCTAGAAATCCATTTTCTGAAAGGTTTTCAGTTGAAATGTGTGATTTCAAAGGAAAGGATTAATCTTTTTCTTTCAGAATATTTATTTTATTTTATAATCTGACCAAAGAGATTGGTTCAGTTGTGTTCCATGTACAGTTTACTAAAGCAAACGGCAGCACATGAACAGATTTCAGAGAACCATATCAAGGTGCAATCTAGCTGATGACATCAAAACCTTATTAATTGTGGTTTTTAAATGCAAGTTGTAAATGGATTCCTTTAGTGACTTTATGCCCTCAATCATAAAAAGCCTTTGATACAGCCTCAAAAACATAGCTGTAACACACAGTAACCAGTATTGGTCCATGCATTTCTGTTCTTTAATGCTAAGTACTTATTTGCACAGTACCAAATACCTCATTTTCACTGGCATTCATAAATAATATGGCAAAACATTGAAGAATTACATAAAATACAGGGTATTTGTTCTCCCTAGAAAGTCAGGAGAAAAACCCTTTTACTACTGATTTCCAGAATTTCAAATAGCGTAGGGCATCTGTCTATTCAACATTTAATTTTTCTTCAGACTGTAGAAATACATATCTAAGGACCCTTCTGTGGTTGTACCATCAAATACTTTTAAAATAAATGAAAACTTTTACAGAAAGGGCCACCTTAAATATTAATTCCATCTTGACTTGCATTCTTGCCAGCAGTTTTAACAAGCAGGGGAAAAGCAACTTTGTAATTTCTCAGAAAATTAACAAATGGGCCCTGGAGCGCCCGATGTAGGAAATCAGGGAAAAGCTGCAATACTGAGGAGTGTTGCAACAGGAGTGAGAAGGGGACTGCAGTAAGAACCTCCCTGTGAAACCTTATGCCAGCTAAATTTTGGGCACATTCAGTGAGTTATTAATGTATTTAAGTATTCCAAACCTGAGAATAATTTTAGTAAAGAATGGTAATGAAGAGCAATACATCAGCAATAAAATACTGACTAGGGTCACTGGCAGTAGCAGATTGGAAACACAGAACTGTGGTACAGTGTCAGTGCATTTCAGTGACTTTCATGACAGTCTTTGATGGAAAAGAATATTAGTAGTCACAATTAATTGTAATTTCCTTTTTTTCTTTTGAAAAAAGGTGTATTCAGTTTGCTTGTTCTTAGTGGAAAACTCATTTCAGGTTTTTTTAACAAGAATTGTTCTTCTAGTCTATGCACAACACTCAGCATTTAAGAAATAAAATTTTGACATAATGTGATCAAAAATATATGTTCATTGCAAAAAATATCTCACTGTGTTGTGTGCATAATACATTTTATTTTAAATGTAAAAATTTATCATGTTTGAATGGAGAACAAGAGAAAGATGTACAAGAACAGATCTCTAACTTTTTCTTGATAGTAGGGTTTTCCAATTCTTCAAAATAATAATTTAGAAACACTACATGTAATCAGGAAAATAAAATATTCAAAACAACATCTGTAGAAAAAATGAAAGTCCTCTTAAAAAAGGGCAAACTGCATAGCAATAATTTGTTGGAAATTAAGATTTAGCAATGTAGATGTCAGAACCTAGTCATTAGACCCTTGTCACTGCTACATCGTACTCTTGTTTAAATTTTATACACATAGGAAAACCACCCATCATTATTTTGCTTTAGTACATAATTTGAAAGTGAGAGGAATCTTTTGTATTCTCCTTAAAACTTCTTTGGTGCCCTCACAGTGAGGTTAACTCTCAGTAAACCATCATTGGACAATAATAGCTGTCTGTAGCTACTGCTGCTTCATAGGATTGAGAGACCATGTACTAGGAACAGATCTCTTTTCCTGCCTGATTATCTGAGCTGCTCAGTTTCCTTATTTCAGAAGGAAAAAGCATGTAAGTACCAAAAATTTTCCCTTGACTTTTATTACAGTTTTTTGCACACATGGCATTTAATAATTTGTGTTAATATAAAAGAGTTAGGATTCTAAAGGGTGTTTCCCTCGCAGTAACGAATGTATCCTTCAGTTTCTGGTCCTCATATTTTTATATATTCTTAATCTTTCTTTTCCACAGAAACAGCAAGAACTACCAGAATATTGAATGAAATGAATGATTAGGAGGTGTCAGAGGCTTAGGCTTGTAAACTGAGCCTCAGCAAGTCTCTGAAGTGTAAGGAGTACCTTGCCCTGGTTTTTCACATTGTCATTGTCATGGGGCTTGTCTACAAGTCTTGTATGTCAAAGGGGATGCATTCTTGTACTGGCAAGCCAGTATGAAAGTCCCTCTCATACAGATCCTCTCAGTGAGGCCAAATCACTTCAGGAATAGATGGGATACCTTGGGACATATACACTATAGGTGGTCACATCCACTCTGCAAAGAGGGGTGCCATGATATGTTTGTGGTTCACACCAGAAGTGCTGTATGGCTTATTTTAAACATGGCTCTGAATGCGCTCCTGAGGGTAACAACTTGTACAGTTTGCAGATTTGGTCTTCAGCCTTGCCCTCGGGTTGCACTTAAAATAGAAGGCAGGCTCATCGGTGGCTGGCATCCCAGCCTTTCCTGAAAGGTACAGTGCGTTCCAGAAATGGAACTCACAGGAGTAGTGATTTGCAGTGAGTAGGAGCAAGATTCTCTCTCTAGAAGGCAGTGTTGTAAAACACATATTAGTGGTGAGAGTTCCCTGGAGGATTTTAATGTGGTTTTAAAAAGCATAGCTAAAATATGCACTTCTGTTTTATAATGCAAATGCCAACTTTTTTTTTTTTTTTTAATAATGCACATTTCTAGGAATATTCTTAAGCTATTGAAAACAAATAAAATACATTAAATTTAATTTAGGCTCATAATTTAAGATTTTTTTCCAGAAAAATTGAATTGGAAGTGTTTTTGAAAAGACACAATTGAAAAATTGTTAGAATTATACAATGCATTACAAACCAAGTATCAGAAAAAAGTGGGAGCATAGTCTGCACTGTCAAACACAGTAGCAAAATGTTTGCATGTTGGCAAGACCAACAGATCATTTATCTATCCCTGTTTTATCTTCTAAATGTGGATTGTAATTCTGATTTGGTAGGTGCTCCCAAAACAAAACTTACAGTAATATACTGTCTTCTGCAGTCTGTGAGTATGTGTGTTTTTATACATAAGCTTGGGAACAGCTTAGGTTCTGAGTGCAGAAATACTTTTAAATTGAAATGCAGATCAGCTTTTCCTCCTCACCCACTTTTTACATAATTTGCACCACAAGCATCATCTAAAAAAAGCTAGGTTCCTTCTGATCAGCTGAACAGTATTCAGGAGCATTAAGAAGGCTGAAATTGCCTCTGCTTAAAATGAATACATTTTAGTTTCTCTTAGTCTTTATCTGCTGTGAGGAGAGAGACTTTCCAAGATTGAAAACTATAATTTCTACTCAGGGAGGCCAATAGTTTTGTTTGCTGGTTTTGTTTCAACTGCTTTGTTTTGGCAAATCTGAACAGCCATCCTTGATAAAGGATGGTACCTTGCCGTTCCTTACCTGGCAAAATTTTACCCCTCCGTTTCAATCCCAAGGTGTCCTTCAGTTTCTCTGCCTCCCAACAAAATATATACCAGTATCTTTTGGGGCCTATTCATTTTTAATAATGCTTTGGCTGTTTAGGCCTCATGTGGCTAGAGTTATTATAATTCTATATCCAATCACATGTGCCTGAAACAGCTGAAAGCTTTGCTGCTCTGCTGTAACTTCTGTCAAAAATGTACTTTGTATATCTCACCAAAATTTCAAGAGATGTCCAAACAGAACAACTGGCAGGCCTTGACCTAGCAAAGCACTGAAAATATGATCAAACACACTTTTGTTACTGAATATCATATTTAAAATATTTAAGTTGGACCCTATTCAGCTTTGGAGGTTTCAATGGACTTGATGGTCCCTACCCTCATCCTGGAAGTTAGAATGTACATAGAATGATGGGGCCAGTGTTAAAAGGCCAGAGTCCTCCTTGAATTCTCTGTTTCTTCCTTGTACCCACACTGTGCTTTTGTATTTTGTTAGTTTTGGCTAAAAGGTGGCTTATAGATGGATGAAAGAGGTCTATCACTGATTGTGACTATTCCAGAATTGCTTAATAGATTCTTGCCATCCTGACATGCATGGATTGCCAGGACTGCTTAGAAAGTGGTCAGTAAGAAGTGTGGTTATTGCATGTTTCAACAGAAGGATTCTTGGGTTTAAGTACAAGAGGACTTTGTGCTTCTTAATACTGCTTGGTTAAACATACTTGTGGAAAGATGAGAGCACCAGGAGCTCTGTATTAATTTAGGTACTACATAGATATGATATGTGTATATAGGAGGAGATTATGCTTACATAAAACTGAAACATATATCTGAATGTTTGTTTTATTACTTGAACATTTTTGATTTTTTGGTTTTTTTCTCTTTTCTAAGTTTTTTTTTGGTTGAGAATATTTGGGGAGCTTGCCTAAAATGTTGTCTGTCTTCTTGTTTTAATCCTGAACTGAATGGAAGATACTGCTCATTCTTAGAAATACTTTCTCAGTGCTTAGATGACTGTCTTCACTTGTGCCCTCTAGTATTCATGTTTAATTCATTTATGTTGTAGAAAATGGGTCATGTTCTTTTCTTTTTGCTCTGGGTTAGGCTGACAGCATCTCCTCAAGTGAGGTAACTACACAGCTGAAAGGAATTTCATTGAATATAGAACTTAAAAATTGTTATGGTTACTTGAAAAACTTGTATACTGTCCTGATTTTTTATTTCTGCTACTGGAAGATAATAATTCTTTAAACAGTAGATGATCTAATTATTGTTAATAACAGAGTAGTAATGGAAAAGAATAAAAATTACCACCCAGCAACCTTATGAATTTAGTTTTTGAATATTATGTAGCTTAAAGACAATTCTAATTTTATGAGAAACCATGCTTTAAATAGAAAGTAACTGTGGATTTGGTTTCTTCTGATTTATTTTTACTTTCTGAATGTAGAAAAAATGACTTTCAAAAGCTAATTGACTTCAGTAATGAAAGGTTGGTTTTTCAAGTGCACATGGATGATCTCTCAAACACTGTGGTTTTCCTGGTTCTCCTGGACAGGAAATTGTGTTGTGGTTTAACCCCAGGCAGCACCTAAGTACCACACAGCTGCTCACTCACTCCCTGTCCACCCCCATCCATGGTGGGATGGGGAGAAGAAGCAGAAAAAAATTAAAAGCTGTGGGTTGAGATAGGAACAGTTTAATAAAGGAAATAAAGTTGTTATTTATGATGATGGTGATGATGATAATTAATAATAAGGCAAAAGGGGAATAATAAAACCCAGTGATGAGTGGTTGTCAGCCTGTCCCCAAGTACCTATTGGTGCCTCCCAGCGAATTCCCCCTGCTTCAGTTACAGGGTACAACATTCTACAGTCTGCAATATCCCTTTGGCCAGTTCAGGTCAGCTGTCCTGGCTGCACTCCCTTCCAGCTTCTAGTGCACCTGCTCACTGGCAGAACATTGGAAACTAAAGTCCTTGTCTTAGAGTGAATGCTGCTCAGCAACAACTAAAACATCAGTGTGCCACCAACATTGTTCTCATCCTAAATCCAAAACCCAGCACTGTACCAGCTACAGAGAAGAAAATGGAACTCTATTCCAGGACAGTATGTAGGTTTTCTAGTCTGTAATCCAACAATTTTTATATACACCTGCGTTCCTTCATTATTAGCCAAATGATAGAAAATCTGTGGGGTCATGTTTTGCTTATGTATATATGTGTGTTATCTGCCCTTTACAACATTAACTTTAAAAGTTGTTGGCAAATTTTTGGTAAGCTAATCAGATGTAGAAATCTTGAAATATTAAATATCTGCATGTTGGCAGAAATACACATCCAGATAGAAGAGAAATATGTATTTTGTTAATTTCCACAATGAAGCAAAAATTGCAGTATGAGCTTGAGTTTTAAGAACCACAGGGCATCATGGAGTTTTGCCATTATGAATGGCTGCCATGGGTCAATCTTCAATACAAGTTCATTGGACACCAGAGAGCTACATCTCAGCCACATGTTGTGTACATTCCTTGTTGCTTAACAGAACAGCTTGTACGGACAGCTAATTGTAGCAAAAGCTGGGATATTCACATAGACTTAGCCTGCAAAGATGCTTTGCTAGCCAAGAGCATGTGAGCACCCCAATAGTGTTTGATTCCTTTAAATTAAAGGAACCACAAGACAAAATAAGTAGAAAGCCAGGTGGTTTTGGTTCTAGTGAGTGGAAGAATACTTAAACAAAATGTATGTATTTTCATTTGTTTTTATTGACATACTTTGGAGGAATAGACTCAGGCAAAGCTGTACAGACTGTGCTCATTTATTATCCTTTCTCATGGTGTATGCCAAACTTTCACTCCTGGGTGTTTTATCATTTATTTACTTATGAGTCAATAATGACTGTGTTGAGTAATGTTAGGACTAATATTAATCCTTGTAGGACTGCCTTTGATTCTTTTTTATCTTTAATCACTAACTGATGTTGCATCTCACTAGTATTTTATTACCTTAGAAAATCCTAAGTTCAATACATCCACTGGGTGACCTTCATCAGCCACACTTGCAGTACACACCGTGTTGAGAAAGGAGGACTAGTAACTTGGAGTGAAGGTGCTCGGCTCTATTCCTTCGTGGCAAGTCGGTGGCAAATTCCCACCACATCCAGAGCCATAATCCCAGTTTGTCTCTCAGTATCTCAGGCTAGGGCTGCTGTGCCGCTCCTCCAGCTGCTTTAGCAGCTTTCTTCCTTCCTTAGTCTTGTAACTTCATTTTTCCTTATGGGGGAAAGAAAGAGAGCCCATATATTAACTATAAATACTAATATGTCCTTAACTATATTTTCTCCCGTTTCTCAGCACACGGCTGTGGGGCGGAGGGGAGCAGTGGTGGCAGGGGCACTCAGCCCCACTGGCCGGTGCCGGATTTAAGGTAGCCAGACGGCTGCCTCTATTTTCTAGCGCCCATCCCTCCCGTACCGTCAGGACGGGAAAGGGAAGATCTGTCTTTAAGCAAATTGGCTGTCAGGGAGACAGGCACAGGATGCCAGCGATCCCCGGCCCCGCGGGTTGGGGCTGGTGCTGGGCT
>VWZP01002981.1:76262-101021 GCA_013396995.1 Dicaeum eximium | reverse complement strand
GACACCATCAGCCTAGGACACTTTCACAAATCCAGGCAAAAACATGCATTTTATTTCAGTTCTTCCCCTCACGTAATCCCCTAGGTGCTCTTTTGGAGACCTCTTGCAGCCCCTGGTGCTGAAGCAGTTTTTTCAGGGTTACCCAGGGGTTCTGCAGGGTGAGAGCTCACAGATGAAGTGCTGCTTTTGGCCAAGGACCAATGGAATGGCAAAGAGCTGGCTCTCTGGGTAGAGAGATCTCATTTCTAGCTAAGATAACCCTTTTCTGGCTCTTAGCCACAAACTGGATCGATTCCAGGCAGTTCTGTCTAGACTGCCCACACTGGTAAATGCAGCTACCTCAATACTTTTAATTTTTCTTTTTTTCAGACTCCATTGATGATATGCTTGATGACATCGTGGATGCCATGGCAAAAGGAACCTTCTTTTCAGCTGCAGGGGTGGCACCTTCATCATGTGCTGCCCTTCTGGAGCAGGAGCTGCTGGCACTTCAGCCATTGATCTCAGAGGGAATGAAGCAGGGTGCACAGGAGAGCATTTCCCAGAGCCAGAGGCCATGGAACAGGTTGGACACGAGCTTTGGGAGACAAAGCGAAGTTCATCTCATATTAAAATCCTCTGTGGCCTAGGGGAAAACAGCAAATCTCCCTCTGGAGAGCCAAAGTCAGGAATATGCCAGTACCCATCATGCCAGTATCTCCCTGTCTGGTTTCCAGACAAACCTCCTGTTAAACCTGCCAGAGCTGCCAAGCTGGCCAGAAAAGTGGGGGCCTTTCAGACACAGCCTCTTGCCCTTAGAGACCTCTCTGAGCTCCCCAGGTCCTTTCTGATCTCTGCCCCATCCTTGATTTGTCCACCCCACTCCCTGCCCCAGGAGCCATTGCTGGGAAGGAGTGGCACCAGCAGTGCCTTTGGGAACTGGGAGCCTTGAGACTGAAGCCTCCCAGCAGGAGCCCCAGCTCCCAGACGTACCCAGTACATCTGTAAATCTCCCCCATAACTCTTATTAGCTAAATAGAGCAGTCCCAGTACTGCTGTGTTTCACCCCAGCAATTATTTAGCCTTATTTTTTGTGCTGTACAGTGTGGCTGCTTCAGTGAGGCCCTGTGGTCCCCTCACCTTCCCCTGCCTGGCCTGGCTGTCCCCAGGGCACCTTGCTGAACTCTCCCATGGTGCTGCTGACTCCTGGGCTTGTGTCATATGTCCTTTCTAGAGGATGATTTTATTCACTGAACTCCCTGTGGAGGACAGCAGATGATGAAGCAGATGAAGCAGATGAAGCTGCAGAGATGAGCCCAGATGTCAGCAGAGCGCCTGGGTGTCTTGAGGCAGGACATGGAGCTGATGCAGGCCAAAATTGCCCAAAGGTCACCCCATTCCAGTCAGCAGTGTGGTATCAGGGCTACCAAACTGTGAAGGGTGGTAGCCTCTGTGTGAATCCCTGTGGGGTGAGGAGGACAGGGCAGGGGAGTGTGTGAATGGGGATGGAAGAGCTCCCAGGTGTTCTGGATGAGGTGTGGTAAAGCCAGGGCAGCATTGCTGCCACAGCCCAGCCTTCCTGTGCACCTCAGGTGAAGTGCTGTAGGAGGGACCTTCACATAAAGCCTGGGGTTTTCCCACTGCTTTCCCCTGATGCAGCAGGCTGTCAGAGAAGGAATCAAAGCATGGAAGACTTCCAGTGAAGAAGACACTGGGAGGAATTGGACATGTGTTCTTCCATTCCTTCTGCTGCCACGACCTCCAGCACCAGCCTCCAAAGCAAGAGGCAACACTGAGGCATTTGCAGTACTCGCCCTGCTCCAGACATGGAAAATGTATAAACAGGCTCAGAAGGACTTCCTCGTGGCATTGAAACTCCTATCAGCTTCTCACACTTTCTGCCTGGTCAGCAATTCCTCTTGAAACACTCAGGAGTTTCCCAGGTTTGTTCCATTAGCTAAGGCTTACGTGCCTTGATGCATCCCCCCAAGTTGTTGGCACGTGGCATTGTTTCTTCCTGTCCTCTTCCTAGCTTTGATGTGCCAATTTTCTCCATCCTGTGGTGGCTCTGAGCACCCCCTCTGACCAAACACTGCCTTTGGAGTGACTTTCCCTTTGTGCCAGATTTGTCTGCCCACGGTGTTGTTTTGCAGGTACCAGGCACGGGACCCGTTGCATGACCTTCAAGGTCCTTTCCAACCCAAACCATTCCGTGATTCTCTGAGGCTGTGGCCTTTCCCTGCCCTCTGAGGACAGCGTGCCCAGAACCTGGAACCACCCACTCTGTGACATCAGCCCCAGGGTTGCAGGTGCCACAGGCAATGCAGCTGCTGCAGGCACACAGGTCAGAGCTTGCACTGGAAGAGACAGGATTTTGTTTCTTTCAGTGACAGATGCTGCTGGCAGTGATGAATCTGCTGTACCTCTTCATCCTGCTGGCTGTGTACAGGCCTGCATATGGCACCTGGGACACCTGCAGGTATGGCCCCAGGCTCTGGGAGGGTGCTTGTCCCCCGTTGCCACACCCCAAACCCCATGTGGGAGCCTCCTTGCCAGCACCCAGGTGCTGGGGCAGAAGGAGCCAGCGTGAGCAGCAGCAGCTGTGGGCAGGGCAGTAATGACTTTGTGCTTGCAGAGGGACCTGTGGCCTCCGGCCCATGGCTTCTGACTATGATTCCATGGCTGCTGACTACAAAATCATGGCTGGCACAGGTGTCCTGCCAGGGGCCTGGCCCTGGATTGTCAGCATCCAGGACCCCAGGAAAATAGGCACCGGCCATACGTGTGGAGGGTCCCTCATCAGCCCAGACTGGGTCCTCACAGCAGCCCACTGCTTCCTCCAGGCCAGGTAAGGAGCAGCAAGGAAGGAGTGTATCCCCAGCACACAGACAGATGCCCAGCCTGCAGCACCACATGCTGCTCCCCTCCTGTTTCCTTGCAGTGTGCCCAGTGCCTCAGCACTGCAGAGCCTAGCTGAGAGACTGCTCAGAAGGTTGGGCTCATGGTACTGCTGCCCAGGAGCCTCCAGTGTGTCATTCCTGGAGCCTAAGGCATGCTAGGGCAGTCACACTCCTCATTGCTCTGCTTTCCTCTCTGCCTTGGGAAGCAGAAGGCAGGGAAGTGTTGAGCTGCCACAGTGATGCCTTTTCTGGACTACCTAAAAACAGGCCAGCCAAAATTAAGGGAATAAAAAGCAGTTCTATTTATTGAAGGGACTTCAGGTACACTTTGGGCAGACAGAGCTCCCCCAGGGGCTACACCCAAAATGGACCACGGGTCACGGGTTTTCATACTTTTATAAGTTCAGCCCATTTGCATATTGGGGGTTAATCTTCCAATTACAGCTTCAGGTAATGAAGTCATTTACCCCCAGTTTGCTCCCCCCAAACTCACTTTTGTTTCCGTCTCTCGGGGCCTGAGACAGCGAGGTGTCCTTGATTCCCAGGCCTGGAGAGGAATTGCTTTGTCTGACCAAAACATGAAAGCAGCAGCTCACACTGTATATGGAGTTGAGAGTTCTACACTAAAGAATTGCAGGATTGCAAATATATGACAAATATAGAAGCTAAAATCCTGAGGCATCAACAGCACATGGCTGTGCTCCCTCTCACCCCTCTGTCTGCCTTGCAGGAATGTCACCATGTGGCGTGTGCTGATCGGGGCCACCCACCTGACCCGTCTGGGCCCTGAGACCCAGGTGCGCTATGTCAAGCGGCTCCTGGCTCACCAGCAGTACACGGCGGACTCGCAGCAGAACGACATCGCCCTGCTGGAGCTGGACGAGCCCGTGGAGTGCAGTGACTACGTGCAGCTTGCCTGTGTGCCCAACGCCTCGCTCACAGTGTCAGAGCTGAAAACCTGCTACATTGCTGGCTGGGCTTCTGCCAGTGTACAAGGTGAGTTGCCAAAAAGGGCCCGTGCCCTGAGGGCGAGCTGGGCACACCGGAGTATTGCAGGAAAACCACGACTCCTGTATGACTGATCAATGTGATTAAGCAGAAGTCCTTTATTGTTTACATTGCACACACATTTATAGACTCTACAAACTACTAAGTACACACTTCTTAATTGGTGCCTTTGTCTTCTTCACTCATTTCTGCCTGCATTTCTTCAGAGTATGTGATTGGTTACAGTCCAGGTGTTTCATATCCCTCTGTTACCTCGTTCTTGCAGTCTTGGTATTTGGTTTCTCAGCCTCTTCTTTCTTAATTTAGCACAATTTATGTTTCAGTAGCCTTGACGAATTCCTGAGGCTTTGGTAACAAACTTAGAACCAGGCTGGCTGATGCACACTGTGGCCTTACCCTTGCAAATACATTGCAACACCACAGAAGTGGGCTGGGCTTCCTTGACAGCAGAGGCCAAAGTCAGGCTGTGGGATGTATGCCTCTGGAGACATGGGCCTGGCCTCTCCCCAGAGGCAGGCAGAAAGGACACAGCACTTCAGCAGCTGCTCCAGAGGCAAAGCCAAGCCCTAGGGAAGGACTTGACCCCCAGACAGGGTAGTGGAACTGGCAAGGAGCTGCTAGGTGCTCATTCTGTCAGGAAAATTAATCCACAAACATCAGAGGTTTATGTCCAAAAAGGAGACAGAGGAGTCCCTTTTACTTTATTCGAATAAAGGGAGAGGCCATGGGGCATTCCCCTGGGGTCTCCCAAATTTTTGGAGGGTGCAGCCTCCTTTTTATCCCAATTTCCCAGCCCTATTTCCCTTCTCTCTTTCCCCATTGGCTGAGGTCCTTGAGAGGCACAGACTGCCAAGAACGCCTGATCCCCTATAATGTGTAACTCCACTTTTTAATTTTTAAATTCTCATGGAATTTTTAGAGTTTTTCCCCGTTGTTCCTTTCATCTTCCAACATCCAATTTTATTTATCAGCAAAACCTACAGTTTGTTTGTAAAGGCAAATATCTTTGCCCATTCATCAATCAGTGGAATCCTTCCCATTGTTTCTTTTATCTCTCAGTGCTAATTCGGTCTACCAGCAGACCCACAGTTTGTTTGTAAAGACATGTCTGTCATTCCTCTCAATTCCTGTGCTCCCAGCTCAGGGTCCGAGTGATGTCCTGCAGGAGGCCAAGGTCCGTCTCCTGGATATCCACCTCGTTAACAGCAGCCGCTGGTACGCTGGCACCCTCCACACCCACAACCTGTGTGCTGGCTACCCACGGGGTGGCATGGACACCTGCCAGGTAGGAATGCTGGGAGCCAGCCAACCCCCAGCAGTAAAGGTCCCCCGTCACCATGGGCTTTGCCATGGAAAATCGCTTTTTCTCCACTGGGTCCCCTCCTCTGGTGGAGTTTCCTTGCCAAGTGCCCGTGTTCCCCAGGCCTGCCCCTCTGCCCAGAAAGCCCATCCAGTGCTCTCAGCAGCCCAGAGGTCCAGATTCTGGATCATCCATGTTCTGCCCATCCAGGATCACTGTGCAGATACAAGAGGGGGCCTTCACAGACACCCACCCTGTTCCCAGCTAAGCTTCTGGAGACTCTAGCACCTGAGCAGAGCCTTTTTGTGCCAGGAACACAGCTGTGGCAGGGGCTGCAAGAGAGAAGCAAGCCTCTGGTGCTGACAGCAGCCACCCAACAGCACTCTAATCCTCTTTCCTCTGCTGCAGGGCGACAGTGGAGGGCCTCTGGTGTGCAAAGATAACCGTGCCAACTACTTCTGGCTTGTTGGAGTGACCAGCTGGGGAAAAGCCTGTACCAGAGCAAAACGGCCGGGAGTCTACACCTCCACTCAGCATTTCTACAACTGGATCCTGATCCAGATGGGCCTGTGTCCACCTGTAACAGCCACTCCAGCACCAGAGTCAGCCTGCATCTCAACCACTCTTGAGCAGCCAGAGCCAACACCAACAGAGTCAGGCTGCTCTACTCCCATTCCATATCCACAGACTGTAACAGCCACTCCAACCCCAGAGCCAACCTTCAGCTCAATCCCCTTGGAGCAGCCAGAGCCAACACCAACAGAGTCAGGCTGTTCTACACCCACTCCTCATGACCCAATTGGGACAGCCACACCAGAGCCAACCTTGATCTCAAACCCCTCTGAGCAGCCAATACCAACACATTCTGTCTTGTCCTCTCCACATCCGTACCGGATACTGATGCAATTCTTAACTAAGGTGCACCAGATGCTGCAGGACCTCATGGGGAAAAAGACAGGAGCAGGATGAACAGGATCCAGTGCAGGCTGCAGTAGACCATGACCATTTTGTACTGGGGCAGTGCCTGCTGATCCAAAGGCAGCCTCAGGGTCAAAGGTGTCCTCTGTCCTACCCATCTTCCTCCTCTGCATGCACACAAATGCTGAAATTGATTTAGTTGTGGAAATAAAGTTGCCTATTGCCACTGTTAGCATGTGTTTGCAGTCCAGTCCAGCCTCCTGTGCAAGGCAAGGAGTCCCAAGCCAGGCACCAGCAAAACGAAACTGTGATGGGAGAAGGGAACACAGGTCACAGGGGGCTACAGCTCTTGAGGACAGCAGCTGGGAACACAGTTTCATGCTGCCCATCAGTGGGATCCCTGGGTGTAGGACTTCAAACTGGACTCTCTTGTGACTTAGGAGACACCCTTCTCGAAAGACTCAAGGCTGAGGATTGGCCAGACACAGGCTGAGGAGGGGTTCCATAGCCAGGAGCAAGGAATTCTGAGCAATGGAGAGACAGAAGAGCATTGTGCCACCCCCCTATTGTGATACATGAACTGTCCTCAGCTCCCCTGCAGACACTGCTGGCACTCGACTGACTACAATCTGTCAAACACTCAAGGAATATTTTGGCAAGCTGCCTCATGCTCCCCTACACTGAGTATCTTTACCACTCTTTCTCTGAGGAAGCCACATCTCTGTACTAAGGCTGGAGAGCAAACACTGGGTTATCTTCCAGGTAAAGTTAAAATGTATCAGAATCTCCTCAGTGTCCTTAAGTGTTTTCCGAGTCATCTTCTCGTTCTGCTTCTGAGGTTGTACAGGCAAGGCTGAGATCTCTGTCACCCTGAGAAGGTCCAAAAGCACTGCACACCATCATCTGCTCAAGAGCCAAGCAGCTCCCCAAAGCAGAGCAGAGAAAGTCAGGCAAGAAGGGGGAAGGCAAGTCACAGTGGGGGATGGATATGCAAGGCAAGGCAAGGCAAGGCAAGGCAAGGAGAGTGAGGCAGGGCAAGGCAAGAGATGGCTCCACAAGGCAAGGAAGAGAAGGGAGGGGTGGGCAAGGCAAGGGAGGTTAAGGCAAAGATAGGCAAGAGAATTGTATGCAAGGCAGGCAAGACATGGGTAGGGAAGGCAAGACAAATTCTTTTCTGGAAACAAGAAAACAGTTGCTGGGTTTCACATTCACATTGAAGGATATCAACCACACCATGCAAAAGAGCTGTGAGCTTTCCTTTCAGTGTACTGTCACATTCTTTCAATCATGCACAACTTCTGAACCAAATTAACCGTATCAAGTGTAAAGACTGGTCACAAAATGTACCCTCTCTATACGCTATTGCTGTCTCCACCTTTAACTCACATCCTGTAAAAAGCAGGACACCCCATGGAGTTGTGCACCCTCCTGCTCAGATGCATGAACCATCACATCCTTTCACTCTTGCAGAGTCCAGATTCAAAAGTTAATACCTCGAGCAATTGCTCCCATAACAAAGGTCCTAGAACAAAAAGTAAGCACTGGCCTTCATTTTCCCCTTGCAGCTGACAAACTGCATCCCACATCAGTCTTGCAGAGTTCATTACAAAATTAAGAATATTCAGCACGTGGTCTCACAGAAAATATTCTAGAAGAAAGAGGCTGTGCTGGGATCGACTTTTACTTTTGCAGCCTATAAACTGCACAGCCAACAAACGACTCACCTTTGTTCCCAGCTCTGTGCAGGATGACATCCTTTCAGTCTCCAAGAGCCAGGGTTCAAAACTGAGCCCCTTCATTAACTACTCCCACACAAATGGTGCCAGGAAAGAAAAGCTCCTGGCTTTTTCCTGAGCACTGTCAGTGCCCATCAAAACAACCACACGATGGGGGTGTGGACTTGCAAAAGAAGGAAACGCACCCAGCCCAGCTGGAAACCACCCCGAAGGCAGAGCCAAGTGGAACGTGTCCCTGCTCTCAAATCAGCCGTGTCAGGACACAAGGCTTTCTCTGATCTTCTCATCCCAAGTGAAAACTCTTATTTGCACCACACTGAAACAGCAACACAAACCCCTCTGCACTAATAAACTTTCTCACTCTCATAGAGTCCAGCCACAAACTTGAAAACACCCACCTAAAACACAGCCCACAGAGGTGCCAGCTGGGAAAGCTGCTGCTGGCTACAGCTTCAGCTGCACCCATGGAACTGCCCCACATAACCCAGTGTCTGCACTGTCCCTCTCAGCTCCAGGTATAATCATCACCCTTCAGTCTCAGGAATCCAAACAGACTGGCCCAGAGACAAACAGAATGACTGCTGAGACACTCAAAGTACCAGGAGAAAAACAACAGCCTGGCGTTGGCATTGCCACTGTAACAGTTCAAGAAAAAGCAATTAAATGCTCCAAGACCATGCAAGGTGTGGGTCCAAAATTGGTTCCTTTGTAAAAGAGAGGAGCTATAAGCCCATCTCAAAAGAAATGAGATTCCCTCCTCAACAATAGAAAACATGCAGGAATTGATGCCATAGAAAGGTAGCAGAACACTGTTCTGAGTGTCATCTCCCCTGAGCCCTACATCAGCTGCATTCCAACTGCCCATAGCTGCTCACCTTGCCTCAAAACACATGTACTGCCAAAAATTTCAGAAGCCTGCCACTGAAAACTAGAAACTGCATGCCAATTGACAGTTTCAGGAGAGCTTCAAAGATGGACACCAACTCCATAACTGTACAAATCAAGGAAATGCTTCCACAGCAAATATGCCAGGACAGAAAGTTGCTGCTGCCATATGGCATTAGGCACCTTCTCATCTGCACCTGAAACACTGGGGCTAGCTCCTTGCCTTCCTATTCACAAAACACTGTTATCCTCTTTCAGGAAGGTCCCAGCTGAAAGCTGGATACCACCTCCAGTATTGCATCCATCCAGGGATGACAAATCAAACATGCAGTGCCAGAGTCTGTCACCCTCTGCTCCCCTGTGCCTACAAGCAGTGTCACCCTGGATGGGTTAAGTACTCACAAACCCACATTGTAATTACCCTAAATCGAACCCCCAGGCCTAATGTTAACCCCAACCCTAAACCATAACCTTTAACTAACCCCAAACCCTAATCTATAACCATCTACCCTAACAACCCTATCCCTAACCAGTAATCTAACCCTAATCCTTTTTTTTCTTAGTGCTGCTTTTTATCATCAGGTGTCAGCAGTGGGTGTGTAGTGTCAGTGTGCCTGTGTGGTTTTGTGTTTGGTTTGGGGTTTTGTGGGGTTTTTTATTGCTTTGGGGTTTTTTGTGGCAGTACTGCTTTTTGTAATTCAGTGGCAGTAGGGAGAGGGTTGTAATGAGCATTACACTGTAAAGAGCAGTGTAATGGCAGGGCACCTGCCTAGAATGTGTTCATTCAACATTTTAGGTTATGTTTGTGTATTCTGTATAGATCTATACTCACCCATTCTCCTATTGTGAAGTGCTCTGGAGTCCAATTAGTTTTTCTGTAAGTTAATGTTATTTGTCAGTGTGTATAGAAATGAGGAGGTTTAATTGTTTTGTAAGTGGCAGTGTAAAAAAATTTAGCTCCTAAGTTGGATAATTCATTGATAATTTGCATCGTTGCTCATTAATAATTAATACTATTATTAATAAGTTCTTCAGATGTAAGTAGGGTGGAGAAGAATAGTAATATGAATTGTGTTACTCTGATCTGGACTTCTAATTAGGGCTACATAAACTATAAATAAAGAGAGGAAAAATAACAGTCTAGCACAGCATTAGAAAGTGGCTTGCTTCCTGGGATTAATTTTTAAATTCTTTTTAATTTTTAAAAAGTTACAAACAGGGAGCAAGCCATTTTCTGGTGCTGCTTTTATTTTAAAATAAAGTGAGACAAAGGTGAGAAAACACAAAAATAAGAACAATAAAAGAAACAAGGAAAAGAGGAAAGACACAAATATGAGAGGCAGAACAGAGACAAAAAGATTAGAGGCAGAGTAGACAGAAATCAGGAGGGAAGGAGACAAAGAGGAGAGAGAGGGACATTTGAAGAGGGAAGAGAGCAAGAGAAGAACACAGAGAAGGGAGCAATGGGCTAAAAGGAGCTGAGAGAGGCTAAAAGAGGCAGAAGAGAGAGCAAGACTGACAGAAGAGGGAGGGAGACCAAGAGGCACAGGAGAGACAGGTGGAAAGGAGAGAGGGTGGAGTGGGGCATAGGAGATACTAAGAGGGGAGAGAAAAGGAGAGACACAAAGAAAAGGGCAAGAGAGAAAAAGATGAGAAAGTGTCTAAAAGAGACATAACAGATGAACACAGGAACAAGAAAGATTAATGTTACAAGGAATAGGAAGCAGAAACAAGGAGGAGGAATAGGAAGTAGACACTACAAAAGAGAAAACCGCTAAGGTGCCTAGAAAGAAAAACCTACAAAGATGCCTGGAAAACTGTACTGTCAGTAAATAAACTCACATATGACACACCTGAGGAGATACCATCATGAGGGAGCCAGAAAAATGCAGAGAGGCCAGGAGAATCTCATTCAGGAGACAAGCAAGATAAGAAATGAGAAATTACAAAAGAAGACCAGAAAGCTGACATCAGGAAAGATGAGAAAGTAGAATACAAAGCAAGCACTAAGAAGATGAAGAGAAAGTAAAATAGCAAATATATATTAGAAAGATGAATATCAAGACATATTCAGACACAGGTACCCTCCAGTTTATTCACTATTGTCTTGGAGGTGTCAGCTGGTTTAGTCAGAAGGGTCTTGGAGGACTAGCTGGCTTTTTTATTGTTTACAATGCAGTTTGCTTCTTAAGCCCTTTCTGTGCTGCTTTGGGTTCTAACCTCACTTTTTTGGAGGGGCTCTGTATTCCCCACCTGCTCCCCCACCACATCATCACTGCCCCAGAGACATTGGGGTGCTCCCATCACCCTCCCAGGCTTCCCCAGCCCCCCATTTTGACTCACCCCAAAAAGAAGGCACAAAATGAGTGAAACTGCCCTGGGCAGCACCTTGCTGATCTAATAATCCAATTTAATAATACCATTTACATCTGTACAAGGCCCAGCCCCACAAAGGGAGGGAAGCCCCCAAGCAGGTGAAGCCCCCCCAGTTCCTGCCCCACAGCAGAGGGGGGTGTGCCCAAGGATGGGGCCTCATCTCCTGGAGCTGCTCTGCAGCCAACACACACATGCACATTCCAGTAAAGAATGCTCGAGACCCGAGGTGGATGTAATTTTATTTTATACTAATTTTGGCAGTTCTGGACAGTAGGGAGAGTCACCATCATTTAAGACTTCATGCTGTCATCTAAATACTCCTAACAAATACAGCTGATAAATGAAAATACACAGATTTTAGCACATATATATTGTTGAAATTCATGTTGAGAACAGATAAACAACGACAAGCAGCACATCTTATCCCTGCATAAAATAACATTTTCCAGTTTCATATGGTACACAGACCAAAAGCAAGAAATGGTGAGTTCTTCAAGCCGAGCTATTCCTAGCTTGGATACATCACTTTACCATCAAGGAATGCACTGTCAAACAATATGGCCACTGCCATATTAAATTTGACTGAATTTTGTCCATGTAACAAGAGCAGAATTTGATCCTTTTATTGGAGAGTGCTGGTGCTCTAGTGATGAACACCCTGTATGCTGAGCTACTGAACAGTGTTTACAAAACAGCAGGGGATGTTTATAATTACTGCCAACCAGGAAAAAAAAAGCTTCTCTCACAGACAGAGGTGGAATAGCAATAAATATCAAATCTCCAAAATTACTGAGAATCATATATAAATGGAGAAGACAAATGTAACAACATGAAAATTAGCAACATCAAAGACTACCATTCATTAGTAAAACTCTGAGATGTGTAATGATGGAGCAATATTTACCACTTTGCTTTAATTTATTTACTTACAGTGTCTCCAAACTGAAAAGTCATTTAGTTGCAGCATAAAACATGCCATGAAGCTGAGCTACCAATCTCAAGTTTCCTTCACAGTGAGTGGTGATATGGTCATAAAATTCAGCACGTGATCCACCAAATCAAATGCTGAGGTCTAATTTTGGCCAGGATAAATGATCCTCATGTTTACCAGAGCTCCTGTGGGTCAGATGACCCAAATGCTCATTGCCCACCATTTCCTCTACCTGAATGATCATGGTGAGACACTGGGAGCACAGAGGGAGCGTGCCACAGTCACTGGGAAAGGAGGATGCACCAGGAAGGGCTCCTTCCAAAGGGGTCACTGAGAGACAGCTGGGCTAGGGCTGAGCAGTGCCACATGTTCCTCTTGTGTTCTGCTCTTCTGTACATCAGGAGCACTCCAGGACCTGGGCTGCACAAAACCAGGCTTCAGTTGCTGTTGCACCCTTCTTGCTTCCATCTCTGTGACTGAGGATCTGATCCTTGCTTTGTGACAAAGCATCTGCATACATGGAAGACAGGGTAGATCTGCGATGAGCATGCTGATAAACATCATCAGGGCAGGAATCTCTTTGGCATGTCAGGGTAACCTTACTGCCCCTCAAAGTCCTGTTATGCTACCTAAATCGGATCTGTGCAGAACAATTATACAAAAAGGATCATTCTTCCTGAAAGTAGCAAAGCCAAGTTGTGACTTTACTGTGAAACAACTCTTTCAGGACAGCAGTCTCAAATGTAGTTTATCAGCAACAACTTCTGTTTCTTCAGCTCTTAAAAGAAGCGATCAGAGTTCATTTTTCAAAGTTTGGCAGGGAAATTATCTTCCAATTTCACCTCTAGAGCACCCATACCTGGAAAATCCTTCTGTAACTCCAGCTCGCTGGTAGACTGAGTCAGAGCCATGGCATTTATTTTTAAGGCTTTCAGCTGCATCCTGTTATCATTGTCTTCACCATCAGAGACAGGACTTATTTCTTGAATTTTCAAGAGATCTCCAGTAGCAAAAGTCTTCTCTGTGTTACTGGAACTCCTCAGGGCTCTTGGTGGAAGGCCTTCCTTCCTTGAGCTGATCTTCTGAAGTTTAGCAGGGAGCTTGTTCTTCTCTCCTGTAATATCAGCACACTCAAGTGGACAAACCTGTTCTCTTCTGGTTTTCTTATCAAAAGGACTATTCAAGAGAGGTGACAGGGAAAGGTTTTCTTCTTGCTCTTTAACGCTGTAAGGAGGGGTGGGGACTTCAAACGTGGCGTGAAACTGAGAATAATCGACATGGAAAAAGCCATCTTCCAGAGACATGACTGGGAGGAACCTGTGACCCCAAAGGACTTCATCTTCTGTGTATGAGGTCCTGGCTTGGCAGGTCATTCCTGTGGGAATGGACAAGAGCATTCCACTGTGAGCAAGCAGACTGGCACAAGGAACAAAAAATACATGACAAGGCTGACAGATAAAGATCAATTGCAGCCAGCAAGCCAACAATTTAATAATTATAATAATAATTACAGATTATAAAATGGGGCAGTTGTTCCTAGACAATCTTCTGGCAGGCAGTGGAGTGCCTCTAATTGACTGACTAGATTTTTATGCAAATATTGGAGACTTGCAACCAAGCCATAGCAAAATTAAAACAGTATTAGCTTGTGTGCTGCTTTCAGCTGGGACAGAATTAATTTTCTTCACCATGGCTAGTATTGGAAGCAATTAGGTCATCCCAGAGTTTCCCTTTTCCAGGCTGAACAATCCCAATTCAGCCTTGAGAGAGTAAGTAAATGCTGCTTCTTGGGAGAAGGAGCAATTGCTTGGCAGAGGCTTACAGAATCCTTTGGCAAGGATCAGGTGTTGGGGAAGACAATGCCAAATAAAAACTGTAATCTTGCTGTAGGCTGTGTTACTTTTCCTCCAAACAGTGTGTCTAGACAAAAGCTGTGCAGAGACACTGAAACTCTTCCATGCTCACACAGAGGTGGCATTGTAAGCTCATTGAAGATTTTGTTCCACTTAGTGCAAAATACATAATTGGTAGTATTTACATGTGTGAACTCACAGCTAAAATGTGTTCTAACCAAGCTGGCAAATCTGTTACCATCTCACCACAACAGCACTCACAAAAATTTATACAAATATATCACGTGAGCAGAACTTGAAGACTTCTGTCACGGTAGTCTCCAGAGGCTGAATTAGCAGTCAGTAAGCCCAAACTCTGATTTGCTCTCTGGCTACTGCCACATGGAGTCTCAAGTGTCAAATGTCTCCCTTTAAATACCCAGACAGGTAATTGCATTAAGGGAGGTTATGAATGCATGCTTATCTAAAATAAATGGTGCAGTTGCAGGGCAAGATGAGGCCTCTGCAGGGAGGTAAAGATGCCATACTCAGTGTGGAAGAGCATTCTGCCCCAGTGGATTGTGTATTTGAGCGGAGAGCAGTCAGACAGAGATGGCTGCCCACGGCTGCACCAAAGGGACACCACTTCTCCAAGGCAGGAATGATCAACTGCTAATCTTCTGGAAAGGACAAGAAAGCTCTCTGATTAATCAAAGTTTAACAAATCACCAGAAGAAGGAAGAAGATCAGAATGCTGATGACCATACTGAATGATTTGCACTTTACAGTACTCACAGATCATTGATGAAGAGCTCCTTATAAAACTGGAACCCATTTTCATGGCATTCATAAAAGAATTGAGTTCTCAAAACAAAAGGCCACAGAATCAGCTGTCATCTGAACATATCCACATTTTAAAAAGAAACAAAACCCTTCTCATATTTGTCAATAACCACATGTGCCTACCATCTTTGTGACTATGAGGTCTGTGTTTGTGCTGTAAAACTGGATTTCTTACTCTAAATTCAATTCAGTGCAAGCTAGGTTGAAAGGAATTTTGCAGCACTGGCAACTTTTAAATTTCAACTTTCTTTCAGAGTGGTGGTCCTTAAAACAGAAGCCTCATGAGAGTGTTGAGCTGTTCCACAAAGAGTGGCTGGCTGTGTCCCTTGCTGGCCACTTTGGGAATTGGCAATGCAGAGCTCTGTGGGGAAGGGAGGTCTCTATTGGCTGGTGAGAGCCACGGAAGCTCTGCAGCATATGGCAGGATATGCTGGAGCATCCAGGACTAACAGCTGCCTTGCTAAAAATATCAGCACTGAAAACAAAGACTAAAAATCAGAGTATGCAGATTATTCCAAGCCTTACCGGTAGTCTCAACAATTCCTTCGAGGATGACAACTATTTCAAACTGCTCACTCCTCAGTGATCTTTGTGAGAGACAGAAAAAGGGGCTCTCTGAGTTAATTTCATGACAGATGGTTAAAGGGGAAACCAAAAACAGCTGGTCAGCTCCAGTTCCAAATCCAACATCCAGTTCACATTGGTCTAGTGGCAGGAATTCTCCCTCCGGTGTCTGCCTGGACTAAAGATAAAAAGATGATTTAGTAGTCACTGTGTAAGTCAAAACATAAAATCAGTGCAATCAAGTTTAAACCTGCCTCTTTCATGACATTATCAGCTACATGTGTTAGGTCTGGGGGCTTTATAATGGAGATGTAAGTAATGCTAAATACTGTGAGGCTGCTATGCAAGACCAATTTTGACTTTTCTTATTATGCCAGTAGATCTCATCACCACCTACAAACTTTACTGTGAGATATACATATATATAAAAACAACCATATATATTAGATTTCTTTATATATATAATATTTATATATTTATTAATATATTTTAAATATTTATATAATATAAATATAATTTAATAATATAATATTTATATAATATAAATATAAATATAGACTATATCTTTTATATATAAATTATGTTTATACATGTTATATTAAAATATGTATTTTATATATTATGTATATTTATATATAATATATAAGAATGAAAAAATATATAATTTTTAATATTTTATATATAGATGTATACCTATATTTTTTATATATAAACATATTAAATAAATAAATAAATATATTTATACACTTTGACAAAAATGTCATTTACCACATTCTACATGCCTTGCAATGGATGTTCAACACGAATATCCTGTGGCAAAAGTTCCTGTTAACAAGACCAAAATCTGCAAGCTGGGCCCATTCTGTTCTGTTGTTTGAATTCACGTTCCATTATTTTTGTATGTTACTAACTTTTGTTTGGCAGGCACTGATGTACTAAAAGGTAAACACCACAGTAATTGTACAGTAGATCTGATAAGTGGCGTTTTCACAAAACCACCTGAATTGATAGTGATGATGCTATCCTCCCTTGCATGTACCACCTACTGCATATTGATCTTAACACTTATTATTAAGGTAAGTGCCTCATTTTTCTTCCCATCATTTCATGGGCCCAATAAAAATCCTGATATAGTAGCTTCCCTCTACCCCAGAGGGTTCCCTCCAAATTTTCCTGGTATTCAAAGTCTAACTGAAAATTACATCAGTTGGCCAGGCAGTTCCTCACCTGATTGCTATGAAGGTCTCTGATGGAAATTGCCCACCAAAATTAGAAGCTTTGCACAGCTGATAAAAATCCTACTTAAAATTTTTTCTGCTTATTGTTTGATTAAGAAGCACTTAACTCTTCAAGAAGATGACTATTGATTATAAGTCATTATAAATAAATTCATAAAATAACAAGTTATACTATCATAAATGAATAAATAAATAGTTTTAAGTGTGTTGCATTTTGGCAATATTGTTCACTGAGAGCATGCCAAAGGCAGCAGTTTTGCCTAGATCAACTTAGATCTGACTAGTGTTCTTTTAAGAAAGTTTCTGTCTTTAAAGAAAATCCCCAAGCAAATAGTCTATCTTCATATTGTCTCCCCTCTTCACATGTACCTTAAAAATGCTAATTTTATAACTGCCTGGTATTTACTGGAGCTTACATAACCAGCTAGGCAGCAGCTGGAGTACAGCTCATTATTAAATACAATCCATGATTTCATCTATGTGCTACATGTTTGTTTTGCTGCTGAGGAAGAAACATTCTTCTTGTCTAAGTAACAAAGTGCTCCCCTGCACAGGAGGACAAGAGGCAATTTCTCCTTTACTGATGAAGACAGAGAAAATATCAGCTGATTGTGTGTGAAAGCATTTTCACAAATTATTTATGATTTGAAAGGCAAAAGTGCTACGAGATAAAAGCGATCAACTCTCCTGCTACATACCAGTCATGACAGTCTCTGTTACCTGCAAAGGTGGAATCAGCCCACTGCAAAAACATCTTTTCTCTTTTCCTGAGGCAAGCTGCAGCCCATGGCACTGCTTTTGTTGCCTGGTTGCTGTTCTTGCAGTGGCTGCACTGATTGATTGCCCAGGTGTGATCTTTGCTCCAAGGTAACAAACCTGTATGAACCAACATCTAAACTTCAAATTGTCCCAAAGCTTCATCAAATACATTCACCTAGACAAAAATGTGCACTTTTGCACAAACTGTTGCCTGACTGACTGAAGAACTGTTTGATCTACACAAAATTTCTCTTTGTGGAAGAGTCTTGAATCAAATCCATTCAATAGTAAACAAATCCAGCGAGGATGATTAGAGGTAACAGATCTGGGAGAAAGCAGAAGGTTGTGTTTGAGGTGTTCAGTATCTGACATTCAGGATTGATTTATGCAGGGCATGGAGGATTTTTAAAAGGAACTTGTTTGTTGAATAAAAATAGGTTAACCTGAATGAAGAGAGCTTAATAGCCCCAATAGGTTCAGCCTCCTAGCCAGTGACCTTTGTTTTACATCTACAGCTTTAGTCAAGGGATCACAAAACAAGACAGAGGACTATAAAATGTCAGGAGTAAGTCTGGAAGGAACACTTGTGACTCTTTATTTTGACCATCCACATAACACAAAGACAAGTAAATTTTGCAGATTAATACATGTTGAACAAGGGCACAATTACTTAGAAATGCCCTAGCTTGCAATTTAAATGTGGTCAGAGATGGGTAATCTAAAGGTCTCAAAGCCAAAGGTTAATTTGGAGCTTCACAGCTAAAGGAAAAAAAAAGAAAAAAAGAAAAAGAAAAAAAAAGGAAAAAAAAAAAAAAGACTCCTGTGTCTTTAACTTTCTGCCACTGCATCTTTGGTTTTTATTACAAGGCAGACTTCCACTGCATCATCACTTAATCTGTTTTAGTGTCTGAATAAATACATCATGCTCTTCAAATATTCACTCCTATCCTTTATTCCTTCTCTTTGCTTTTCTAAACCCTGTTTATGCATAAACATATATATCTCCCTTTAACTGATCATGATGCAGTTTTATTAATATTATTAATCCTCTGTCAGTTGACTCATTAGAGAACTCACATAATTATGTTTTGATATCCAAGTGGACTAATTAGGCAGTGGAGCAGAAAAAGTGGGACTCAAAAGGTGCAGCACCATCAAGCTTAATATTGTAGCACCTTGTAGAGAAACATATAAATCTAGAAAATGCTGAAGTGGTACATGCTCATTGCTCCTCCCCCACACTCAGACGATCAGCTTGCAAGAAGTGTTATTATATTTTATATTGCTGGAATAATATCATCTTGTTACTTTGATATCACTGTAGAAGATTTGTGTGGAGTTTTCCCAGTTGTGACACTATACCTGGAGCTCTACCATAGATAATTCCTAGGATCACTGCTACTTTTTTATTTTAGTCTAGTTGCCCCCTGCTGTAAATATGACCTGTGTGAGCTGGGCTTGTTCAGACCAGAAGAGAGAAGGCGTGGAGGGAGATTTAACAGAAGCATTCCAAAGACAGAGCCAGGCTTTTCACAGAGGTGCCTGGCAGGAATGAGAGACAACAGGTATAAGCTGAAACAAGGGAAGTTTGGATTGGATTGAAGAAAAACATTGTCATCGTGAGGACAGTTAAACAGTGGAAAAGCTTGCCCAGCAAGGCTGTGCAGTTTTATTTCATAGAGGTTTCCAAAACTATGTTGGAAAAAGCCCAGAGTAATCTGGTCTGATCTCCTAGCTCACCATGCCTTCACCAGAAGGTTGGACCACAAACTTCCTGAAGTTCCTTCCTGCAGGGTCTTTGGGGGTCTGTGGACGGACGGCAACGGGACAAACCGAGATGAGAGATCTCTAAGTCCTAAGCTAATTTTAGGAGCAAACAGTTTATTGCTTGGGGTGTGGGTTAAAGGGATCCTGCTAAGAGCTGCCAGGCGCAGCTCAGAGCAGGACCGAGAAGAGAGAGAGTAAGAGGTAAGAGAGGTAAGGGGCAAGAGAATAAGAGAATAAGAGAATAAGGGTGCAAGAGAGCAAAAGAGAGTTAAGAGAATAAGAGAAGTAAGAGTGGTAAGAGCATAAGAGAGTAAGAGCATAAGAGAATAAGAGAGTAAGACTGGTAAGAGCATAAGAGAGCGAGGTTCCCGTTACAATGCATTAAATCTTCTTCTATACTGAATATTCTAATTTACACTAACCAATCTAGTCCAAGATACAAATTCTACAGCATTTACATACAGCCTATAGGAACCACTACATTAACATACTAAGTTACATTTTAAACTCTAAAGACTACCCTTTGGACGCCTCCCACCAAGCAGGTGTGGTCTGCTTTGACCCTCGGGCTCTTGATAAGGACAGCATTGCTGCATTAAGGAGATGGTCTCCTGCTGGCCATCCTATTGTTGTTTAGTTACTCAGTAGCAGATCGAAACTCGCTTTCAATTCCACATCTCCCACATGTTTCACATTCCCAAAGTCTGGACAATCACGAGTATAAGGTTTTTCTATTTCATCTAACCCAACACCTTCCAATCTGAACAATTCTGTAATATTAAAAAACGCCTTTTTTTCCCACTTTCTGCCCTACTTATCAGCTTATTGAAATCACAATATAATGGGTCTTCTTGCTTATTTCCAATGCCTGTCACCTGCCACCTGCAAACTTTCTGGTACAATTTTGTTTGCTTTCAACTGCTTCAAAGGTGTTAGTAGGTACAGCCTAAAGAACAGGTGCCTGCTGGTTCTAGCCCAAAGCTCACTGCCTCTGTGGCTATCATGCTTCACAACTGGGTTTTAAAACTATTGTTAGCATATGTTGGAAACAGGCTATGATGATTTTACATTCCTCAACTTTCTGAATCAAAATGTCCTGTACTAGCTAAAACTCTGTAGAGACAACTTTACACACCACCACTATCATGTTTATCAATGACACAGGTAGTCACATCAAGAGAAGGTACAAATATGTACTGTGACTGAGTTTTATGAAATCAATATTCACTGCCATACTGGTGGCTGCTGCCTTAGGCAGGACACTAGAAAGGTCCAGCAAACAAGGCAGAAAAATACAGTTTACTGTGACATTAAAAAGTCCAGGACTTGAAACTGCACATTTTCAGCAGCTAGTTCCAAATAGGTTTTCTTCTATTTCTTGCCCCAGAAGATTTTGCTTCTTCCAGCTTCTGTAGCACTCAATGTCAACTAGAAAGACTTGAGTTTCTGGAAAAGTTTTTGCTGAAACACATACAATTAGTCTTGTAACTGTTTTCCAAACTCTCCACAGCTCAGTCCAAAAAGAGCATCAAGACTTTTGCATGATCTCACTTTGCCATGCTGCTGCACAGCCCCTGGGCCCAAAGAAGAGCCAGCCCAGTGTGGCAGCACCACTGCAGCCTACTGAATGTCCCAGGGCATGGATCACACTGTCAGTAAATGCTGTTCACACAAACCCAGGTTAGTGTACTTCACAAAGGTAAATCCTCAGAGCTCCATTGCTCTGAGCAAAACACCACATTTACTATTAAATATATCTCCTAGCTCAAGTACAAAAATGTGATGTGCTTCTTCATATTCCTTCATTGTGACACCAGTACAAAAGAAAATTCTGGCTCCCTGACCAGGTGCAGGAGAAGTGTAGCAAGATCAGCTGTTGGCAGCACTACAGGGAAATGCTCAAACCCAAAAAGGATTTGCTGAAGACAGCAAGCAAATTCTGGCACATTCACTGTAAGTTTACAGGACACACAAAGCTCCTTGAAAGCAGCTGATGGAAATTTAAGGGTGATTTGAACAGTCACCACTGGGTCCTGAAATGGTGTGTCCAGTTCAGTGACAGGGATTTACAGAAAGACATGGGAACTAATACCACACCTTCCATGAGGACTGAGGGGGCAGCTACTGCACATTCCATTTTAAATCTCCTTCTGTTCATAGCTTGTGTTTGTCAAAGGTCACAAAGCACCTCGAAGACAACACATGGGCATGATGATCATAAAAAAAAAAAAAATCAAGAATTGCTGATTCATTGTCTGGCCTACAAAACAGCTGTCCTAAGGCACAATGGTCAGGCAGGTCCATCAAATGTCCTTCAGTTTTCTGTCCCTGTCACCTGTGTATCAGCATTGTGTAGCAATAGAATTGTCAGCAGAAAGGACATCAGGTTGTATATTTGGTGTCTTATTTCAAAAGAAAATGAGTTGCCCTCTCTGTAAAAACACAATGTGACCCCACTTTTATTCCACTTTGACCTGCATTCCATTTTGAATGACAGAATTAAACACCTTAGAGGAGATTTTTGCTAGAAGGCAACAAAAAACATGGTTCAGCTGGCTTTCCAACTCCTACAAAAATTGCTCCAGTGTAACTCCTTGCTCCCATATATATATATATATATATATATACACAACTTCTTTTTAAATCTTAGCAGATTCTACATTTTAAGTGGTATTATGTAGCAAGAAAAATTAACAGCTCAGTCTAGCACTCAGCACAGAACAGAAAGACAACAGCCTTTCATATTTACCACTGCCCCATCACCTGTGGCTTCATGCTTGTTCATGCAGATTTTTAAAAAGGCCAGAGAGAATCACCAGACAGAGCACAGAACATTTGTAACAGTCAAATATGATATCCTGAAATTAATGTCATCACTGGGATGCAGCTTCTGACAGCAGAGGAGATTTGGACAGAGCTCCTCACCAAGCTCCCCCGACAAGTCACAGCTGCTGTGAGATGCTACATTGCTCAGTCTTTTTCAATGTTTTTCTTCCATTCTACTCCAGCCCAATTTATCTTCTGGACCTTCGTGACCACCAAACTCTTCTAGGTTATTTTTGTTTGTTTGGGGGTGGTTTCTTTTTGGTTTTTGTTTTGGTTTGGTTTTGTTTGGTCTGGGTTTGTTTTTCGTTTGTTTTGGGTTTTGGGGGGGGGGTGTTTTGTGTTATGATCTCCTTTGAATTCCAGTTTTCCTGCATTCTGAATTATACTGGCCATTGTCAGTGATTAATAAACAGATACTGGTGACAATCAAAGGGTGTTTCCACTAAAGCATCTACACAATCCCTCTGAAATGCTGTGAGGTCAGTAGCTGGAACACTGGGGTAAGGAACTGCAATTTAAAGCTCACCAAGTTTCCCCAAGAGGAATAGGAGGTCAGGCTTGGTCTTTATCCTAGTTTAATACCACCACAAATCACTTCCTTATTCCCAGCCATCATCTGTTAAGCAGCATGACTTAGTACCTCTCCTTGCAGCTGTCCTGCATCCTGACACATCCATCCATCCATCCATCCTGACACATCCATCCATCCATCCATCCTGACACATCCATCCATCCATCCATCCTGACACATCCATCCATCCATCCTGACACATCCATCCATCCATCCTGACACATCCATCCATCCATCCATCCTGACACATCCATCCATCCATCCCTCCTGACCCAACCTGGGTTTCTTCCAGCCTCACAGTCACTGAAATGCCCTGCAGGTCTCTGTTGAGACGCTTTTCCCCTACGCCTGCTTGGCTCTTTCACGGTTCCTGCTGCGGGCAGCTACACCAAAACCTTCCAGCCCTTCCCACCGCCCCAGTCACATCCCAGCCCGGGCAGGGCAGAGCTGTCCGCAGGCAAAGAGCAGCAGGGGCTGCCCGGGGGGAGCCGCACGCTGCCCGCCCGCTGTGCCCACCCTGCGGCCGGCCCGCAGCCTGCCCGTGTCGCCCACGGCCACCAGGTGCCCTGTGCCACCCTGTGCCACCCTGTGCCATCCTGTGCCATCCTGTGCCACCCTGTGCCACCTTGTGCCACCCTGCCAGTGCTGCGGCAGGCCGTACCTTGATCAGCTTGCAGCGGATCTGGGCAGACACCATGTGGCTGTTGCGGAGGTTGCCCACACGGAACATGAGGCAGAGCTTGGCATCCCGCTGCGAGATGACGGCGGCACGGCTGAACATGAGGGTCTCCGCTCGCTTCTTGGGCTGCGACATCTTGATGAACATGCAGCCGATGAGGAACGCGTCCACCACGGAGCCCAGCAGCGACTGGAAGAGGAACAGCACGATGCCCTCGGGGCAGCGCTCCGTGATGTAGCGGTGCCCGTAGCCGATGGTGGCCTCGGTCTCTACGAAGAAGAGGAAGGCGGAGGGGAAGTTGTACACGTTGGCCACACACGGGCTGTACGTGTCGCCGTGCGCCCGGTGCAGGTCACCGCGCAGGTAGGCGATGCCCCACCACATCGAGGCCATCACCAGCCAGGCGACCGTGTAGGTCAGCAGGAAGATGAGCAAGTTCCAGCGCCACTTGAGGTCCACCAGCGTGGTGAAGAAGTCGGAGAGGTAGCGGCTGCTCTCGCCGCCCAGGTTGCCGTGCTGCACGTTGCAGCGCCCGTTCTTGTCCACGAAGCGCTGCCGCTCTCTGCGGGCGCTGCTGCCGGCGAGGCCCACGGCCTGGTACTCGTCCCCAAACTTCCTGCGCACGGCTGACATGCTGCCGGCTGCCCAGGGGCTCCGCGGGCACGCCGGGGATGCGGCGGGGCGGGGCGGTCAGCGCACCTCGCTGCCGGAGCGCAGCAGCCGCCGGACGCGCCGCCAGCCCCGGGGGCTCGGGGAGCAGCGGGATGGCCCCGGAGCCGGAGCGGCGCTGCCAGCGCTGCCCGATCGCCAGCACGGCAGGAGAAGGGCCGGAGCAGCCGCGGCTTGAGCGGGCAGATGGCAGCAGGACCGCGCAGCCGGCGGGGAGAGCCGGGCCGGGCTGGGGCGGGGAGAGCCGGGCTGGGCTGGGNAGGGACCCTCGGGGCGAGGCCGGACGGTCACCGTGCACAGCTCGGTTCGCCCCAAGGCCCGGCAGCGCGGCTCGGCTGCCGTGGGTGACAGTGACAGTGTGCACGGTGACAGTGTGCACGGTGACAGTGTGCAAGGTGACAGTGTGCAAGGTGACAATGTGCACGGTGACAATATGCACGGCACCGAGCCCTCCGCTGAGAGGGGGAGTTTGAAAGGGAAATCGTCAGGTAGGTCAGCCCTTACACAAAGAAATGCAGAGATGCTCATCAGCATTTTGGGTATCAAGTAAAATAAATGTTCCAAGCAAACCATAGCCTTTACCATAGTAAAGCCTGGCCCACCGGATTTAGGCTGTAATTATGTCTAGGTATTCCTGCTTAACACGGAGAAGCTGTTCCAAAGCCCTTCCCTAAAGCTTAAGCGATCACAGTGCAGCTCTCCTGTTTTGGTGGACATATTAAATCTGCAGTGTTAAAGGCATTACAAGCTCAAAATGGGGCTATGCTACTGACTTTCCCCTCCACTGCATTTATTATTTTTAGTGTCTCCCAAAAATAATTAGTATTTTAATTCTCTGCTGTAGATGAACAGTGGGTAACTAAAGTGGGTATGTCGGAGGTAAATTCTACAGAATCCATAACAGTATTTCAATCTGACTCAGCTGCTGCTGAAAATAGCAAAATAGCTACTAGAAATCTCTCCGCTCCTCTCCTCTCC